>CASHTH010003702.1:0-18558 GCA_030341885.1 Geodia barretti
CGGTTACCTGACTGAGCAGCTGTGTGGGGTGTTCAGTGGGAGGTACCAGGAGATGAGGAGACAGAGGATAAGAGTGACGCTAGAGTCACGGAAACTGCCGGTCCTGGCTCTGAATGAGGTCTTTGTCGGGGAGAAGGACATCTCACAGTAAGTGAGGGGCACTTTATTGAGACAAATGGTGACATACATATATAGGTATATAGCAAGCAAAGGAAAATCAGATACACCTTTGATCTCAGTCCATGCTTTGACCCAACCAAATGAGTATGCTATAGTGGTATGTTGGTGAAGAAACACCAACCATATATATAGCAAGAGCGGCAAAACAGTTGCAGTTTGTGGATTGTCTGCAAAAGTTATCTTCCTCAAACACTAAAAGTGCCACTATATTGCATGGTGGTCTCTGAAAGACGACACTGGTGTTTCCACAGCTCGTCCTACTACGAGATCTCTCATGATGGGAGTCCGAGTGAGAGACAGAAATCGTCTGGTCTATTGGTATACACCGGCTCTGGCTCCACCTCGTGGTTTGTAGTACCTTTACCGTTGTTTGATGTGCATTTGCCTTGCTCTGGTTCCACTTCGTTGTCCGTATAACACTGTCTTATAATTGCATGTTGTTTGCTAGCCTTGCTTGATGCTGGGTAAATACAATCAGTACACTATGTTTGATGTGAAGCCACAGTGGCCAACTTTCAACCTAGTGACTTGAATTGCGATGCTGAACATTAATCACGACATGGTTCTAATAAGTGCACCCTTACAGTATAGGTCAATATATACCCACCACACAACTAGGGTTCAACTGTTAATCTATTATTTTCACAGGGCATACAACATGAACAGAGTCAGCAGTGAAACAGTTCAGAAGTTGCTCCACATTGGTACGTACCTACGTATGCATACAGCGGTAGTCTGTTGATTGCAAGCTTTTTCAATGCACAGCTGGTGAAATTGCTTCTCTTCCAGCTGAGTTGTCCCAACCCCAGCTAGCACAAAATGGTGAGACACTATTGCTGCAACTTTTTGCCCAAGTCAAATGTGCATAGCATAAGCCTATGACAATGTTTCACAAGCTATCTGGTTAATGAATTATCTGTTGTACACCTACAATAGTGTCAGAAGTTTTCAACTATTCCAATGTGTTTGGAGGAGAGGAACAGACTATGGCTTTCACAGTCAGAGAACCTATCATCAGAGGTTAGCTACAACCACTTGTAGCTGTGGGGGAACTGAAGAATCAGGCCACCTGTCACTCTCTCTCGTTGACAGGTATATTTGCAGTTGGAAGAACACACGGATTTGCCAAAACGTAAGCATTCTGTAAAAATGCTCTTTAGTTGTAAATTCCTTGCAGACTATGTGCATAATCCCCAATTCTCATTCCAACTGCTGCTCCATGAAAGGCTTTGCTACATACACTTTCAAGCTCCACATGCAGAGAAAAGGTCTCATTTACCAAAACGCTGTCAATATTCTCCCTACAGTGTGAAAGTGGTGTCGAGAAGCTGGAATGCCAATCTGGTGGTGGACGGCCACTACTGCACAGATTTCCCCAACGGCTCTACGGCCCTGCTGGAGCTCCAGGACTCCGACAGTCTCAGAACCCTCACTAGCTCCTCCCCTGACTCCTCCCCTCGGCTCCACCAACACTCTCCACACAGCTAGCTACTGTAGCTCTCTCTGCTTTATTATATACATACATCACGATGTCTAGCTGTGTTTGCTGTCTTACAGGAGACATTGTTGGTTGATTAGTGTTGCGTTCATTGGTGTTTCATATAATAAGTAGTGACTTTTGCAGTGTATATAGTTTTTTTCATGTTGTTATAATCTAGCTGTCAAGAATTTTTAAGCCAATGGCGCATTGATTGCATACACATTTTGATCTCTCATATATACACCAGTTTGTGGTTTTGATTTGTGCATTTTTGACAAACTCACTTGAAGATGGGATAGTTTTACTACATGTCATGATGCATCTCTATCAGTGCCTAGCCTACAAAATAGTGCACAAACACACACACACATAAATAATATACATACAGGGCTGGTCAAATCACGTGACTAAATGCATAGCGATCATATGCCTACACATACCGACACACACAACATACACATAGCTCGTTAAAGAAACACACACAAACACACACACACACACGAAAATATTAGTTAGGCCTAGATGGCTCGGCACTCCGTCCATAATGATATGTGGTTCTGTGTCTATGTTACACGGCTGCCAAAGTGTGAGCCACAATAATTTACAAACTGCGTGTTGTTGGGTGGTGGGGGGGACATTACTTTCTCTCAGTTTGAGTCTGTCACGATGTCTGGAAAATGAGAAGGAGAGAGGATCATGCTAGAGAGATGATATACAGTGAAAAATCTGAATTAAGAGTCACATTAGGGGGTATACCCATTAGGGAGATTTAAAGTGTCTTTTGTTCAGAGACGTCCCTTATTTTGAGGTAATTGAGTTGTCCTTTATAAGGAGGGTCCATTTTCAGGTTAACACATCAGCTTACTTTTGAATCGGCCCAACCCTTGCTGCCAAACACATCAGTCGAGTCAGAGGCAAATGGGTTCATCTCCTCCCCTCCCCCACCCCCCTTCGTCCCAAACGGGTCCTCCATGAACGGGTCGCTGGCAAACGGATCGGCGGTCGGAGTGGTAGCTGTTGGTCCACCACCCACCCCCCCTGATGTACCACCACTACCACTGAAAGGGTCCGATCCAAACAGATTGGCACCAGCACCTGAACCCCATAGAGGCTGTGGCAGAAAAAAATTTACACCTTGGCACAGACTCTTTCATCTAGCTCTGTACTTCTTAACAGCAAAAGTTAGAGGTTTATACATACACGCCCCTCTTCTAAAACAGCTATATATGTCCTCCCTGAGCTAAGCCTTGATCACTGAACGAAAAGCTTTCTGGCAGGCAAACGTGAGTGCAAAATTTCAGTTGTGCTAGTGTATTGTAGTAAAGCATTATGGTGTGTGGTGTGGTATAGGGGAAAAAACTGGCAATTCAAACCACTAGGTGTAGGCTCTGCTTTTCTCGTCATTAAAAGGATGAACACGTTCTCGCATCTAAAATTCCCCTGGCCTGATATGTATGCTGTTGTACAGTAGGATATTAGGGAATGATGCTCACAGGTGTAGCAGATGATTTGCCTGCCGTTCCCCCACTAGCAGTGCCGGCTGCAATACTATTGGCTGAGGAGGTGGCAAATGGGTCAGAAGAAAGGGTCTTGCCCGCTGAATGGATCTGTCAGTTGGGGGAGAGAGGGGATCGTTAGATAGAGGTTTAGAGAAGGAGAAAGGGAAAGAGGAGAGAGAGAGGGAGTGGAAAGAGAAGAGAGGGGGGGGTAAGAACAGAGGGGCGAAGAAGGATGAGGGCGACGGGGAAAGAAAGAGGGTAATGTTGATCTTATTATATGACCTGCAAGATTAGAGTAGTCATTATCTCACCAGTGGTAGTGTTAGTATCACCAGCAGGGCCAGAGTTTGACGAGGAGAATGGATCTGACTTGAAGATGTCATCACCAATTGACCCACCCCCTCCTCCTCCTCCTCCTCCTCCTCCCCCTCCCATTGACTGTTAGATCAACACACACACACACACAAACACTGAATCGTCACCAGATAATGTCTTACAACTCACTTCTACACCCACAGTTTTATACTTCGTATTTCCAGTAGTGCATACAATTCTTCAAAAAGGCACGCTATATATACAACAATGTTTACTCTAGCGTTAAATTCAAAGGGGTTCAAATATACTGGTTAAACATGCTAGACTAAGGACTAAGGCTTACTTTGAAGGCGTCTGCCATTCCGAATGGATCAAATGAAGAAAGACCGGCTGGCTTGAAGCCTCCAGTATCACCTGGGGGAAATGGGATTAGCAGCAAGCTCATTCACAAAAGGTCTTCCATTACAACAATGAATGGATAATATGCACAAAACAAACAAGTACTTTTGAGTTGTGGCAATCGCTACACTAATACTATATATGTAGAACAATCAATAGAACGCATCATTGGTGAGTGAACCCCTTTTGCAAAACAAAAATCATTTAAGGTGACAGAGTCATAAAATACACAATTCAAAGGGACTAGGTCACCCTACAATAACTGCTATATATGTACACGTGAGACTTATTCACTCACCTGCTAAAGAGAAGTGATCGTTGCCTGGCACAGAAAAAGCTGCAAAAGGGTCGTTTGTCTGTGAGGCCGAAGAAGAGCCTCCGCTGGACCCAGCGAATGGGTCACTGCGAGGAGTTCTGTCCTCTTTGCCCCCTCCTCCTCCTCCTCCTCCTCCTCCCATCCCTCCCTCCTCCCCTGCCTCTTCCAGGTGGGAATTGGTACTGAAGCCACTGATACTGCTCACCGGACTACTAGACCCAGCCTGTATATATCACATAGCAACTTCAGTAGCCAATACAGACAGAGAGATTTCGCAATTACACATTCAGTGACTGAAATAGTGGTGGACTGAATATTGAACAGTGGTGAATCCAAAGAGCTAACTCTAATATATTATAGGGCATCAGGCGAAGGAGGGTTTCGAGCAAGTCACCAGTTACAGGGCTGGGAAGTACATAAGGTTCCTAAAAACCAAACTCTGCAATAGTCAGCCCAGTTATGGCACTCATGAATAGTTAATAAGGTTCAAAACCCACTCAAAGATAACCAATCTGCCACTTTGAATGTTATCGCTATTGGGCATTGATGTAACTCCGAGTTATCAAAACAAAAAGTTTAGCGAGCAAGTAGGAGGACTTACGGTGGCTATGGCACTGACTGCATCGGGTTCGTTGATGTGCGGGACGTGTAGTTCGACGGGCAGCTGGCCGACGTCGTTGATATTGATGACGGACGAGGAGGGGGTGGAGCCAGGGGTGGAGCCTGCCGCACTGTACATGTTCACCTGCTGGTTCAGGTGAAGGTGCTCCTCCTTCAGTCTGTCTACCTTGTGGCGAGCCTGGGAAATGTATTACGTAGTACATATACTCCATTCGTGCTCTCTAATGCACTGAGTGTTTAGCCAAGACTGACTTCTCTTGTGCCTCGTGTCAAGAATATGAAAAGTGGCTGGTTTTGTCAAGACTATTGAAGTGTTTTTTTTCTCCAACATAATAATAGAAATGCAATGCATTTTTGGCGAGCCAAGCAACCAGTTAAATTTTTTATTTTTTAGTGATGTTTAGAATCGCGTAGAACATTACGGTATATGCAGTGCCCGGTGCCCGTCATAATATAGAAAAATCCCGCATTCAGACGACTAGGTAGGCTCGCTTTGCCCGCCAATTATACAGGTTTGGGCACCCACTTGACTGAACTGATGCCTCCATGGTACAATTCTTAGGAAGGACTATGGAAAATAGGGTGCTCTATTCAGCAAGCGAGTGGGGGGGAGGACAGGCCAGCCAAACACCATACAAAGAGAAAAACAGAGGAGGGAGGGGAGTAAGGAGAAAAAGAGGGGAGGAAGTAGGGGACGGAGAGGGAGAAACATTGCAAAGCCAGAGAGAGAGAGAGAGAGAGAGAGAGAGGAAGGGGAGGGAAATAGGGAGGGAGAGACATACCTCTTTGATTTCAGAATGTCTGGTCTGATTAGCTTTTTGAAGCTTCTCAAGCTCTGCCTTCCCTGCCTCCACCTAACACACAACACACCATGAAACACTAGCCAACTGTTGCGGCTCCTCACCCTCTGCTTGTAATCTCTCTCCTCTTTCTTCAGGTTCTCCAGTTGGACTTTGAGTCCCTCCAGCTCCTCACCCTGGGCCCTCTTGCTGGTCTCTTGCTGGGAGAGCTGCACCTTCAACCGCTCAATCTGTCGTAGTTCAGTAATGGTCGTGCATCATTTTACGTACATGTGCACTGTATGATATTATAGCACACTGGCCATAAAGTATACGAGAAGAAAGAACGACCACCACAACATGGCTGGTAGTCTCATGGTATATGTATGATTGTCTATAGGACAATCAGTGTGCTATTCCATGCTGATGTGCAAGTATGTATTTTGCATGCCAATGCAATAAAGTTACATGCCTCATGAAAAACAATCCACATGCATTTTAGCGATAAGAGATTGACTTGTGCAAAACACCAACACATTGTTATAGGCCAAGGGACCATAAAAGACGCAACTATGGATGGTTTAATGCGTATCGATGACCGCCAACCTGTGGTCAAAAAAGTGTTGGCATTTGGCCGGTGAGGTACACAGTCTAAAAGCATATGTTATGTCCCAACAGTTGAGGCATCGCCAAATGCAGAGTTTGTGCAGAGAAATTTGTTCACAGTATACTCAAGCACACTTCTGACCATAGAACATTGTATGTGCACACACGGAAGAGAGCTACGATGGCAAACATACATTGTAGGTTGACACATACCTCCTCTTGCTCATCTCTACATTTCTGTTTCGTCTCGGCTATCTGGCTCTCTGTCTGGGCTCTCTGCAAGAATTAAACCACAGTCACATTAGTAATTGGACTTGACAGTTATGCAGAAGTAGTGGGATACTTAGTACTGGAGAGAGGAGGGAAGACTATAAACTACTCTAAACGGCAATCACCTCCCTCCTCCTCCTTATCTCTTCACAAGGGCAGACACAAACCCACGCCCAGGCTTCCTCACTATCAAATTCTCTCACTGTCCCAGCTGCTTCTCATTTCTCCCCCTCCTCCCCCTCCTCCCCCTCACCTGTGTGTCAAGTTGGTCCAGTTTGGCCAGGTACTGGCCCTTCTCTCTCTCCAGTTCCTCCCTCTGCTTCATGGAGGTGCTGGACTCCTCCTGCAGACCCTTGATCTCTCCCTTCCTCGTCTTGATCAGCTCCTGCTTCAGTCTTATGTCCTCTTGCAGTCTCACCTTCTCACTGGGGAAAACAAGATCACATTTAAGGGCTACATTTGCTAAAGATACAAAAGGATCCAGTGGAAGATGTTTTCTAGCCCTCTGATACTGCCACATTGCTGATCCTCTTTAATAAGTGTTGCTCTCTTGGGTTCATTTAACCCCGGGCCCCCTTAATCAATTCTCACCCCCTTGGAGTTGTTTTAATGCACACATACACTGGGGTCTTTGTCCCCCCCTTTTCTTAATACAAATTTCTCCCCCGCTGATCAAATTCTAAATGCTCTGCTATGGAACAGTGCAGCAAAAAGACTCTACCGATTGCCCACTCTTGAGAAGGGGAAGTAAGGCAGACAAAAATCACGTGTCCAGGTTTTTCGTATGTGTTCTGACTGGTGGACTTTTCAGTCCTGCCAGGCACGTGGAGGCTATTTGTTGAACAGCCACACAACTCTCCTTACTTCTTGACTCCAGTGATCTCATGGGTCAGTGTGTCCAGCTCTTTTATGGCGGAGAAATCACTGCCAAATCCCGTGTCACTCTCCCCACTAGCAGGTCCCGATTCCACGCTACCAGCTGGAACGGGGGCGACGGGACCGAATGCGGACGACACGGAGAGGGGCGGGGCACTTGACGTCATGGTGGGGAGTACGGGAATGGAGGAAGAGGAGGAGGAAGAGGGGAGGAGGGAGGTAGCTGAGGGGGTCCCGGAAACGGAGGAGAGAGAGGAAGAGGAGAAGGAGGGAGGGAGAGCCTGGCCAGACGGAGCGGCAACCGATGACGTTGGGGATTTCCCCCTCAGAGAGGGCGGGATCATGTTGGGGGCCAGCTCGGTGGGGAGCTCCTTCCCGCGGACCTTCTCTGCAATGAGGTGCATTGCCAGGGCAAACTGCTCTACATTCAGCCTGCCTCTCTTCTGTGAATCACACAGGTTCCTGGAAAGACAGAGACAAAAAAGAGAAAGACGGAACTTGACATGGCAAGAAGTAATCTTTTACTTATCTCGCAGACAGTGCAGCTTTCTGCCCAGCCGGCCGGCACGCACTACTCACCAGACGTGGGCGAGGACGTTTGACGATAGGTTTGAGGCCATGAACAGCCCCCTGGCCTCGTCCCCAGACACCAGTCCATCTTTGTCCTTGTCTATCCCCTCGAAATACTTGTCGTACTTTGCCTTAGTCTCCGCTGTCACAACCCACTCCTGGCGGAACAGACACATCACGTTATACAGCCAGGAACAACCGTAAATTGGTTAAATTACTGGCTGGAAGCACCAGTACATGTACACACTCCCCAAGAAAGTCTGACGTACTGGCAAAAACATCGGCCAAAAGCACACAGGAATAATAAAGTGCCTGAAGTGTATGGAAAAGTAAATCTCTGAAAAGCAAAAACCAACATAATATAGCAAGCAACTGCCTTCCCCGCATCCAATATGTGCCCATTTGCTGGAAGATGTATGTAGTTGGGAGAGTACACAATCCCAATGTCCCTAGTTGGGAGGTTTCAACATACATATATAGTTTCTAGTTGGGAAATTTCAACATAGTAAATTCACCAGTTCCCTAGTTAGGGGCTTGGTGAGTGTGATATGATTGCACACCTGTTTTCTGGTGAGTGTAGGGGAAGAGGAGGAAGAGGTGGGAGGGACGGGAGACGGAGAAGGAGAAGGGTGAATTCCAGTCCCCAGAGACATCATCCCCCCTACTCCAGTTACCCCTACCCCTACCCCAGCTACTCCAGTCCCTACCCCGACCCCGGTTCTCTTGGAGAGTGGGATGATGGACGCGGGGAGAGAGGGAGGGAGAAGCTCACCGGCCTGACACAGTTGGATGAGTCTCATTGCCTGCATACAGAGTAACTGAGTAAATTGCACATGTACACTGCACTGTCACCATACAAACAGGAACCTGGGGTACTGTTGATATGATAGACCACCAAATTGGTTTCACTGTGGGCTAATGCATGGATTATGTTTGTAAGTCTCAGTTGGTAAAATTCACAAAAACCAGATGTGCATCGTCACATACAGCAGTGTGTATGCCATCCATCAACATTCCAAGAGCTACAATCAGAACCTTACAGATCCATGAAAGCAGACTTTGCACTACGCTACATGGTGATGCTGTTGACACAGACCTCGGCCTAGAAGACAAGTCCTACATATTGTGAGCAGAGAGTGCATCCCAGAGTGTATTAAAATGTATGTACAAAAATCACAATTAACAACCTTACTGCACAAACCCGGTGAGGGAAGCCGTACAGCTAATATAGTCATCAAAATTGTGCAACGTTATGTAAGAGAGAGGGAGGAGGGAGGGAGCTGACCACGGCAAACTCCTCAGAGTCCAGCTGTCCGTCTCTGTCAAGGTCGGAGAGGTTCCAGATCTTCCCGAGAGCGTCCACCGGGAGTTTGGAGGCCATCATGACCGGCCTTGCCTTCTCTCCCGACAGCTTCCCTCCTACTGGGTTCATACCCTGTGGAGAGGACATGGCAAACACTCTGTATGTATATACTGTATTTATATAGCTCCTACACTATTATTGCACATAAAACGTAGGAAAAATTAGAGAGAGCATTGGGTAAATTTTCATTACCTGAAACATTTTGTCATATCTCAGCTTGTCTTCAGGCTGTGGGTAAAGAAGAGAAGTAGGGTAGTAGCTGGAACTTGAAACAAAATTGTTAACGGGATAAGTAATCGGTGCAAAAAAGACTTGGACACAACTGTACCAGCACACTTTGTAGTAAAATAATTATGTTTGATCCTCAAATGTACAGTGTAAGAGATTCTTAGATTCTTAGTCATGTAGAATAATTATGTAGTATGAACGAATGTAGTGTAACAAATTACTGTGGTCTACGAACACGTCCCCTCCTATAGCATGCTAATGAACAATGCTTTCAGACAGGGAGACGCGCGGTCAGACGCAGCATTCCTCGCATTCCAGACCCAGTTAGTCATACTGTATATACAGTAATATATACAACCCAGAAAGTAAAGTCCCAAGCCTGCATGAAAAATGTTTGATCATTATAGTATAATAATAGCCAAAGACATGTATTCTTAGAATCGAAATCGCTATATTCACGTACCTAAACAGTGATACTGCACAGCCTCACATGTCCACAATTTATACTAGAGGTTTTATTTCGCATGCTCATGTGCTAAAATCAACTAACAGATGTGTGTGTGTGTGTGTACGCCAAAAGCTACTGACATTGGAACAGTGGTGTCAGCACACTCAACATTTGACACATGATCAATTGAATAATGCCACAGTATATACATTTAGGTAAAAGAGTGTTTCGGAGCTACAAGTTGTCGGCCTTGTAGTAGTAAGCCCAACGGCTGAAAGGCTCCCTTGAAGTTTACCCAGTTCTTTAGTATAGAGAATCCAGCCATTGTGCTAGGGAAACTGTAGGCTTGCTCGCGGCTGGTATACGTATACAAAGCATGCAACAGGAACCCAGGCACTAGGGGTACAAGGGGCAAGGGCTCAGCCTCTTGACGGCATACAAACAATACAGAGGGGTGACCTATCGCGATACAGTCTTCAATAGGAGAACAAAAAACCAGAGCCACTGTATATACACAGAAGCCGAGCAAGCAAGTGTATGTATGGAGTGCGTGCATGCGTGCCGCTATAATTTCCTCTGCAGAGTAAGCAATTAGTACGTGTTACAGTAACTCAGTAAGCAAGTTACTTGTGCACCACCTGCATAATATATAGATTGTTTAAGGGAGGTAATTTACCCCCTTCTTGAATACGGCCCCCTAAACTGTCCATATATATATGTAGATTAAGAGAGCGTTTTTAGCACATCTATATTATAACTGAGACACCATAGTAAGGGAGCATGGATGGGTATATAGGAAGATTGACTGTGTGTACCTCAATGGTCCATTTCTTCTGGGCAAAGCCGGCGAAGGTGGTCGAGTCGATGCCCATCAGCCGAGGGGGAGGGTCGGAGAGGGTGATCAGTGACAGGGAAGGCTCCTTGCCCAGCTGACATGCCGCCACAAGTCGCAACGCAGCGTAGAATCCCTGCAGAGAGACACACTACGGTGGTGGAGCTGTTGTGGAGCTTTATAAGGTCTTCCTCGTTAATCCAGTTGTTTCCCCACTTAGCTATGCATCACACGTGATAGAATTCAGCATCAGTTGAGCAATTTCGCATTAAATGTCCAACTGTATATGTATATGGGGTCTTTTTGAATGAACTCTAAATTACCTGTCTGTCGAGGTAGCCTCTGCCGTTTGGATCGGAAAGATCCCATATCTGCATAGAGACAATCAGAGAATGATGTCATAATTGCATCATACATATCGAAGAAAGCAACAATCGCCGTACTTAACATTTCTTCAGCGGAAAATATCACTTTCACCCCAAAAGACTTTGCATACATACGTATCTGTCCAGAAATCAACACACAAACCAAAGGCAAAATGTGCTGCAAAGGCCACAGCATTAACCAGGTTTTTACTGACCCAATGATGTGTGTGTGTTGCTGTCTTTTGAGCAAGTATACACATGGTGCACCATTTAACCATGGAAACAAGCAATTCTGCCCCTCCTCAAGGTAAAACGTACCTTCTCGGGTAACATTGTTATATAAATCCCTCCACCAAAAGCCCTTGTATGTTATACAATAGTACTATTAGTACATGTAGTAGACCTGAAGGTTCTACAGCTATATAGCAGCATCATGTATTGTAACTGGCCTTGTGAAGAACGGAGTCGCCGAGTTGAGATTTCTTCAGGAAAGCCGCGGCACTGCTTGCGTCTATCCTCCCGTTCCTCGTCACGTCCAGCGGCTGGAAATAGCCCTCGAACAACGTCCCGTGGTTCCCTGCAAGCTGGAGAACGCGGAAGGAGGAAGTGTGTCGAACCAACGGATTTGATTCTATGGTTTTGGCGGCGTTCTATTAGCTACGCGTGCTGGACTCACTTGTGTTAGTGGCGGTAGACTGGACATATCTGCGGCGGCAGGGAGCACGACTGGAGCCCGCTCAATGGCCGCTGAACGGAGAAGGGCAGAGAACCGGTGCGTCCAAGTTTAGTTAGGCAAAATGGGCGGGGCGAAAGTCACGTGGAAGTTATCCCAATTTATAAGTGCGCACGCGCAGATATTTTGCGGCCGCACGTATGATACGCTCCACTGCACTGCACTAGACATGCTTTCCTCCTAAGTGCACAACATTTCGCTAGCTGGTGCTTGGAGTGGAGGATGTCTCTCAGCATTGAAGGTTGATGGGTTTTGGATGTAGAATGGATCCGACTAAAACCCCAACATCACGGATGAAATTGGTAAGAACACCGCAGCCGCAACATATCATCCACTGCGCAACTTCTTCGTCTTTTTATCAGGTCTTGCTCCTGTTGGCTCTGGTGGCCAGTGAGGTAGCATCCAGACCTGGTGAACCACGGCAGAAATGGCGCCTCTGCGGCTTTTTGGATCTACCATTCGGACTGTCGCCAGTCGGCAACTTTGGGAGCCGGACAGTTAGACTGGATCCGAGCGGGTCGCTGCACTGCTCCTGCAGCGACGAAAATGCCGTCGTACCCGAGATAATAAAAGCCGATCTAGCGGACGGCGAAGGGAAATTCTTTACTACCCTGAATGTGACAATATACCCTTGTCTGTTGGCTCTGTGTAATCAGCGGATGACGAGCAGTGTGGACGTTTCAAACTTTACCTCTGTGGAGCTGTTTCCACCTTCGTGTGCAAAAAGTATTATTCTCCGCAAAACCGACGATGCAGGGATTGAGATTTCGGTCGGGAGTAAACTGCAAAAACTACGCTGTGAACTTCCACCTTACATTTCTCTTTCTCAAACACTTTCAAGATATCTGGCAGAGTCAGACACTGGAGTAGTGAATGTGAGGTGGCTTGTACCTCTAGACATGGGCAGTTGTGCAGGGTCACTCATGAGAAATGGACCCTTGCATGCCACTGCCCAGCTCGTATTTCGAAACTCAAATGAGAACGAACTGCCTCATTTTTCTTCCAGCTTACAAGCTCGGCACAGTATTGTCCGCCGCAGCAATAACCCACCGAGTTTCGTGTCCAGCTACTACAGTGCACAGGTGCCTGAGAATTCTCCGATCGGTACACTAGTCGCCACAGCAGAGGCCACTGATATCGACGAGGGAATCAATGAAGAGCTAATCTATACTATGGTACCCAGCACAAACCACCTCAGTGCAGAGTTCTTTCAAATACACAACACCAGTGGGCAAATAACTACTAAAGGTGAGCTAACCATGGACACTGTACACACTTGGCTCCTGATTCTATTATGTGACATCATGACTTTATTTGATTTAGGTGTTTACTGTGTTTAACTATACCCAGCAAACCTTGCATAGTATTCTCATTTCGTGTCACATTCAGTCCCTATAAGTAAACTCTACTCTGGTTAAGGTGTGTGGGGGACTTAGCAAGTGCTGAGATAAGATGCACAAATGTAGTATTGCAGTAGTAGATGATGCTATATATAAGTTGAGACCTTAGCGTGTGGGTAGTTCGGTACAGATGGAGTATAGATAGATATAGAGCGCAGCATACCAGACAACTGAATGCTTGTGGTTTGGCCATTCCGCCGTCTGGTGGTGTTGAGGGGATTTTGCCACCTGTGAAATATTGCAGAACACACGTCACATTAGGGCAGCATTCACAGTGAAAGACTGGCGTGGGTGTTACGTTAAATCACTCTGTGATGCTTGTCGTGTTGCCCTGTTGTACAAACATGGGTGATGTTTATCAATTTGATTTGCCAAAAAAGAGTTTTCCCAAATGGCTATGCTAAAACCAAAAAGAACTGCCTATAATATACATGCTTTGCAACACAAAATGGCCCACTGTGAAACCTCCATTTTGAAGTACACACTGGAAAAATAACAAAAGTCTAAGGATTGAAGCAATAGAGGGGTTGCTTTATTCTATTCACAGTGTCTATTCTAATAGGTTTCACTGATACATACAACATTAGTCCTGGATGTTTGTTTTCTGCAGCCGACATTGACCGGGAGGAGATGGCTGGACACTCTTTCCATGTGACTGCCACAGATGGCTCCGGGCTGGACTCCACGGTCATCTACTCCATCTCTGTCACTGACGAGAACGACAATGCACCCGAGTTTACGACGGGAAACTCCTACTCTCTTACCCTTGACGAAGACCGAAACTTGAACCAGGTACTTATTGAACAAAACTAAAACACTGCATACTTCAAACAGCGCACTTTGTAATTTTAGATGCACGGTAACTATAAGTAATAGCGAGCTTTGAAAAATATAAGCCTCCTCTTTATATGTATCTCTCGTGTTAACACTCTGAATTTGATGCAGATTTGTCCTAATCTTTTTGGTGCAAATTGTCCTAATATTTTTGGTGCAGATTGTCCTAATCTTTTTGGTACAGGTCTTAAGTTTTTTGGTGGTTGATCCAGACGAGGGGACAAACAGCCAAGTCACCTTCTCCCTGCAGAACAATACCGGGAACACCTTTGTCGTGATTGCCCTGCCCCCCAGCAGCTCTGGGACCTACACCAGCAGTTTGTTCCTAGCTCAACCACTAGACTACGAAACTCTGAACCTCTACCAGCTGACCATCGTGGCGATGGACGCCGGGGACCCAAGCCGCACCAGCAGTGCAACTGTCGAAGTGTCTGTGGGTGACGTGGTTGATAATCCTCCAGTGTTCACCAGCTCTGAGTTTCTGGTGAACGTTGAAGAGAGTACTCCTATTGGGACTGTTGTATTCAGACTGAATGCAACGACGCTGGACTCACCAGATATTGCCACTGTCAGCTACCATCTACAGGAAACCTCACCCCCCGGCTTTCGGTTCTACCTGGATATTAACACGGGGGCAATCTCGGTCCACAATGAGCTGGACTATGAGCAGCAGACACTCTACTCTCTGTCAGTTACGGCCCAAACTTCTCCCGATCTGGTGACACCGGTAACTGTCACAATCACCATACTCAATATAAACGATAACTCCCCCGATTTCATTCGCTCGGCCTACAGTGTAAACGTGATGGAAGGCCTGCCCGTGGGGCGCAAGGTACTAACAGTTAGAGCTACTGATGATGATGATGGACCCCCTGGGGAGATCCGCTATTTTATTGCCGGTAATAACTCTGAAATTCTCAGCAATTTCATTCTTAACTCAACGACTGGCGAAGTTTTCACACGGACTGTTCTCGACTATGAAACAAGAATAGAGTACTCGTTTGAAGTTGTAGCTCGGGACCGGGGAGACCCTGCTCGTTCCGACCATGTCGCGGTCACGATTCAAGTCGAGGATCAAAACGACGAGATCCCTGTGTTTGTATCTCTGTCTCACTACGCCACGGTTCCCGAGAACTCCGGAGACGGGGTATCGGTGGCACAAGTGGAGGCGGAGGACCCCGACGGTCCGTCGTTGGAGTACCACCTCGTGAGTACCCAACTCCGGAGTCTGTTCTCCGTCGACCTGGCCTCCGGACTAGTCACCACTCGAGAAGATCTGGACTGGGAAGAAGCAGTTACCTATACCCTCGAGGTGTCTGCCAGCGATGGCTATCACGTCAGCCTTGAGAATGCCCGAGTCTATGTAACAGTCAGCGACGTTAATGATCAAACTCCGCTGTTCCCTTCCAGTGGGTATAGAGTTGAAGTGTCAGAGTTAGAATCACTCAATGGTACAGTTGTGGTAGTTGAAGCTATTGACATTGACGAGGAGGGACCAAACAGTCAGTTGATGTACTGGTCAACCAATATCCCGCCGTATTTCACCCTCTCGCCACATTCTGGGGTGATGACTCTGGCAGAGCCCCTGGATTACGAGAACAAAGCGTATTTCAACTTTCAGGTGTGGGCCGGGGACAGTGGCTCGCCCGTTTTGTCCTCGTCTGCTGTCGTGGAGGTTACGGTACTCGATGAAAACGACAATGCTCCTCAGTTTACCTCGTCCGATCGCTCGGGAAGCGTGTATGAGAATGAACCAGCATACGTGGGTGTGTTGTACCTCATAGCAACAGACGCCGACAGTGGGTCAAACTCCCAACTGGAATACGAAATAATAGCCGACCAGAGTGCAAGAGGGTCATTCCTAGTGGATGAGATGGGTGCCGTAAAGACTAGTCGCTCGCTGGATCGCGAGGAGAGGGAATCGTACAACCTCACCATTGAGGTGAGGGACAAAGGCTCAATGCCTCTCTCGTCTACCATCGAGGTCCATATACAAGTAAAGGACAAGATAGACTACCCTCCCAGGTTTAGTTCAATCAGCTACGAGAGGGAGATAACTGTCTATACACCAGTTTCAACTCCACTACTGACAGTGTCTGCCTCAACTAGAGACGATGTAGCTCCTACGTCCATACTCTACAGCCTTCCCATCGGTGCCAACCGGACGCTGTTTCGCATCGATCGCTCCTCGGGAGTGATATCCGCCGCGACCAACATCGACCCGGTGGCTCATCGGGGAAGATACAGTTTCCACGTGGCTGCCCAGCACGATCGGTTCTCTGCAACTGCCTCGGTTCTGATTGACATCCTGCCCAACTCCAAGATCCCGTGGCTCAGGTCTCTCACGGCATACGTGACCCTTTTCACGTCGCTGCTGAGTCCTTGGACCACACTGGGTGCAGTTGCTTTGGAGAGGCCTCACGACAAACCAATCACTTACTCTCTCTCGTCGTCCGACGTGGCCGCCCATCGTTGGTTCTCAGTCAACTCTCTCACTGGCGCAATATCGCTAAGTTCTGCCGCCCGCCGCGGGCACTACCGCTTCGATATCATCGCGACCTCTGAACTCGGTGTGGGGAAAGGTGGCGTCGAGGTGTACGTTCAATCGGTGACAAACTCCACACTGGACAGTGCGGTGGTGGTAGATTTTGACGGCGGCTCAGAAATATATTTCGTGTCAGTCACACTCGAGAACTTTGCGGCGGCACTCACAGGGATCGTCCCCTGCTCCAGAGACCAGGTGGAGATTGTGGGTGTTCAGGAAGGACAAATAACAGACTCTCAGTTGTCATTGCTGTCAGAGAGAAAGGCCTCAGAAACTACATCCCGAGGGAGACCCTCCTGGATAGATTACGTGCTAATAAAGGGTCCTCTCGTCTCCAAAACGTCGTCAGTTTTGGATCCGATGCGTGTGTGAGCGAGCCGTGTCCCAACTTTCAGCGGTGTTCCCCGACAGTCCACGTCCAGCGAGTCAGTCCACTGAGAGTCTACAAAGTCCTGCAGAGCGCAGAGCAAGTCTACATCTCCCACCCCTTCTCCCCATCGTTTACCTGTCACTGTCCCCCTGGCAACGACCTCGACGAACTCTGCAGTGTTGAAACGGACCCCTGTACACCGTCACCGTGCCATTTCAACGCTCCGTGTCGCAGACTCGGCGATGACTACGTGTGCGAGTGCCCGCCACACACGGGCGGGAAAAACTGCAGCAAAGTCTGTCCTTCCTCCATCTGCCACCCGTGCAACCCCGATGTCTGTCTCCACGGGAGTCTCTGTCTGGAATCGATAGAGCGCACCACCTACTCTTGCATCTCATGTCCCTGGCCCACCGAGTACGCCGGACACGACTGTGAGCTAACGTCTGTTCATGTATCCTCTGGCGGATATGTGGTGTTCCCCAGCCTCAAATCACTCGTGAAGACAAAGATTTCTTTCCGGTTTGCAACAGTGTCACCCGACGGTGTACTCGTTTTCTCGGGCCGTGTGTCCGGGTCACATGACCTGCTCTCCGTCGATCTCGTTCAGGGTCAAGTCAGGGTCACTCTCTCCCTCGGAGACCCCGACGAACTCGTCACCATGACAACGAACTCTGTCCGGAGGTTAAACGACGGGAAGTGGCACGAGGTGTCGCTGGATTTGAGGGCCATCTGCAGGTAAGCCCCCTAGTTCGATTAGGAAATTACGCGAGAGGTGTTATGAGATTAGTGGTCCAAGGATTGGATTAGGTTGAGGCATACATGGTGTGGTTCCGTTGACCTTAGACCAGGAGCTGGCAAGTTGGCCACTCAACTGCTGTCCCCTTTTCATAGATAGCCAATAACTTACTTCACTGCCCACTCACTGCACACAGTGTCCCTATACCCACATATTATATGTACTACCAGATACGTATGTACGTACATACGTTGTATATAGATGGATGTAGATGTTTACAGTTACACAAGGAAAATGAACATGGAAATTACTGTAGTCCTTTGCCATGTTCTTGAAAGCAAAGTGAGCCCCACCTAGTCTTCTGAATTGCAATAAGTGTGCTTTATGTAAAAACTGATGCTACATTGTTAGCATAATGCACTGCTATTCTACTTTCTGTGATTGTACGTTACTCAGATGTTGACTGTGACTGTGTCAGAGTGTTCTGAAACCTCCTATACCACCACCAGTAGCCCCCTCACTGGAGTCGAGGCTGACTCTTGCGTCCTGCAAGGAAGAGTTGCCACCAGAAAAAAGTGAGTCGTGCTAGCTAGCTGACTCCCTGTGGCTTTTGCACTTTGGGCTACACAATTCAGAAGGGGTTCTATGGGATTCATTGTCCGGCTTCCACGTGGGTCAGTGATAGTTTTATTTGCAGCAGCGTGGGGCGGGGCAGTAGGATTGAGTCAATAAACTGACTATCCGACCTACAAAAACAACACACCTAACATCTTCCTCTCTTCCTCTCTCCCCT
>CASHTH010003703.1:0-20576 GCA_030341885.1 Geodia barretti
GGGATCACCTCCTTCTTGAGCACATCCAGGACCAGGCCTTGGAACTCGTCTCTCTCTGCTGTGATGGAGTCCTGTCGGATACATACAATGACATACATCTGGATTAGGGACGCACATGTGTACTTATGGCTCTATGGTAGTTGTTTCTCTTGGTTATTTGGTTTTCAAAATAGTGGAGTATCCTATTTTTTCAGTGTAAACTATCCGTATGTACGCAAAATTTCCACACCAAATATGGTCGTGCGTAGCTACCACTGAGCATTAAATACTCTTTGTGGCTGTCAAGTGTAAGTCCCAAAATAGACAAGGAGTTTGTTCCTTAATAAATAACCCTCAATATAGTAGGATGGGCAACCAAACACAAAAATGTTAAATTTTCCACGTAAAAATGTTTTTTATATGCACCATCCTTACCATTATGACACTCATTTCTTTGAGAAGCGATTGTTTCAGGGCATTTCTCCGCACGAAATTGTGGAGAAACTGTTTGAAGTCCTTCTGAACCTTCTCTCCTTCCTTCACTGTATCCTCTCCTTCTCCATACTCAATGACAAGAAGTGTCGGCACGTGCAGTTTCAGCAGATCAAGGACGAAATCCCTGGATCTTTTACTCTCCTCGTACCTCTTTGCCACCGACTGAAGAAAGTCATGGATGAAGTAGTGAGAGTGGGCTCCTGAGAATCTGGTCGTGATACAAGCGAAGAACACACTTTCATTGCGAGTGGCACAGACTATTATTGGAAATGCATGGCTAGGTACATCGTTTTAGACTAATCAGTTCAGGCTATGGCTTAGTGGCATATTACATATACATGTCTATATGGGGTGTGTGAAAAGATGTGCAGTTAAATTGATAATAAGTACGTATAATATACCTCTCTGAAATTCCCCGAAAAAACTCAACCCACGTTCCGTCAGAAATTTTGACACCTTCGGGCACCTCATACTGTCTAAGATAGTCCTCCAGGAAGGTGGAAGGCCATATCATGAAGGCAGTATACAGCGGGAAAAATTGTTGGATGGGCAATCGAGAAAAGTTTTCTTTGGTTGTAGAAACCACCTGTAAAAACCATAGTATAGCGTAAAGCATGTTGGTTCAGAATAGGCTATTGTGCCAGCTCACGGTGTGCTTGACTTCCTTCTGAAAGTCCTTCACAACTCCTTTTCCCTTGACAAACTGTCTCAGGTGAGTGTGGGCCTGATCTCCAGTCACGTCGATCAGCTGCAAGAGAAGCTGCAGCCACTTCGAGAGCTCGGCCTTTATCTGAGTATTCAGGTCATCGTCGGTGACCTTACGAAGAGCCCAGCTCCCTGATACTTGGTTCAGGAACTCTAAGCCCTGTGGATGATAGTTTCATTGGCACAGATTACATACACAAAACTAAGAATGCAGCAGTAAACACAAGAGTGAGAACTCCAGATTATATTAGAAGATGTTCGTAGCTTTAAGCTGTTGAGGAAATTGAAAAACGGCACTGGGCTCTAGAGTTTAGTTCCAGCTTTATAGGTAAATGTAGCCTTTTATATTATACTGCCACATTCCTTTAATCGGACCCCTAATCCAAACTATTTTTATTTTTAATTTTTATTTAATTATAGACTTTAGCCTTGCATCACTATACTAGCTATATATAACGTACTATCATTTATTGAAAAAATGTGTAACATGGCTCTCTGCCCAGTTTTACATTCATATGTGTTACGGTATAATATATACCCACCTCCGTCAGAGTGCCAGCCAGAGTACCAGTTGGGCTGAAACGACTGTAGTTAACAGTATTCCGTGGTACAAGGCACTGGTCATACACTCCTCTCAGGTAGGTCAGAATGACCACTGTGTCAGTAGAGCTCAGGTTGCTGTGCATCTCTTTGAAGAAATACCTTTATGGAGGAAGGCAGAGTAAAGCATATCCAACATATTATGTGATCAACTATGCATGAACCCACGTGAGGTGTGTGAAGTATCGCACAGTGACGGTGGATGGGTCTCGTGGAACAAGCATATCACACATCAGATCAGCATTGAGTCTAAGGTCCGATGGAAGCTCGATTGCTTTCCCGAACTTCACCCCAATCTTTAGGCCATCGATCTGTGCTTGGTTTAACGTAATAAGGTGACTTCTACTGGTGAGATAGTCCTTCCATTGCTTGGGAGTGCTCCTGGTCACAACTCCTCTGCGGGACCTCACTTTCAGAGACAACGACACTGCAGATAAGATGAGACTAGTCACAAAAAACAGAATACTGCAACAAACATATACATACGTACCCCAAACCATTGTGTTATAAATGAATCTCTCGTGAAGTATGTTTGGGGGTTGTTTCTTCTGAGTGTGAATGCTCTGGCGTCTTGCAAAGGAAATCTTGCACAGTTCAATGCAGGCCAGTTCAAGAAGTAAGAAGACAGCCATATCACCTTTTTTGTCATCGAACATTATTGTGAAATCTGATGCACTGCAAAGCATTTCAAAAGGCAAACGTTGAAAAGTTGTGCAACCTGACAAGATTGTATATGCGCACCTTAGAAATTTAAGGAGGGTAGTAGAAATGTCACGATGTGAACCATTCTCCATTATGTTGATACAGACCATTATTAAATGCTGGCTTTCATCACATTGGTACATGCTCATCCGCCTGCAATTATATCTAGTCATGGATATGCATCAATAGGCACACACTCACATATGCATTCTGTATGCTAGAATGATGTAGAAAGGAAAGTCATCATAAAATATAGGAGGTTCCAGGTGCTTGTTGATCTTCCCCAGAGCATCCTTGACTTGACCTATATCTGGCTTTCCCTACATTCACATACCAAAAAATGGAGTATAGAGCCAGATTCTCGAGGTGAATAATATTCAAATACAGGTTTTATCAACCTTCAGATGGGCGACCTGTAGGACATAATAAAGTTCTGCTGCGTGAAAAATTATGAGCGATGAAAATTTAATGGTACTTGTGGTACTTACAGAGCTATATTATAATGTTTATACATAAATATACACGGCTCACTGTGCGTTCGTAATTGTGGAAGACGGACATGACCATACAGAACTTTCCACTATCTCCACTCAATGAAACTGGAGTATCTCCAGATCCAGTGAACATAAGCTTCTTCAGCTCATGCTTGATGCCACTACCTTTGAACAGAGCCTTGATCCCTGCAAGCAAAAACTACCATGCCAAGACATACGTAGTAGCTAACTGCAACTTGTACAAACTTGTAGGATTTCTCCCCCTTGAAGTTGGTTTACTGCTCACCTGTGGCTCTACTCTCATGTGGGGGTGGGGCAGTTCCCTTGGCTGCCCCAGCCCTGGGCTGCTGAGTGATAACTGCCGAGTGGCCCTGACGATGAGGCACCGCATCGACTGCACTCTCTGCCTCAATATCACACAGAACATCTTCCTCCTCTTGCTCCACGAACGACAACATTTCCCGACCGTCTGATTGACTCACAATCAACACGGGATAGTTGCTCCCCTCGTACCCCTCCAGGTACGCAGGCCCCAGTATCAGACCGTCTGTGGTGTTGACTACGATGACGGCCTTGGTGAGCTTGTTTTGGCGATGCCCGGCAACCACCTCGGTGAGTTTCTGAGACGGCTCCAGTCTGTGTACGGCCACGTGGTCTCCCTGGACTCCCTCGTCGTCTACCACCAGAACCTTCCTCTTGACTGGGTTGATGGTGTCCGTCCCGGGAGCCAGGGCATAGCTGAACGCCTTCAACAGCGGTTTAGAGTGTGTCTTCAACTGCAGACCTGAGGACGGCCACACAAACATAGATGAAGATTGCTGTAGATCATAAACCTGTGCTTCATACTTTTATGTGGATTTTGAAATGAGGCCATAAGCGGTAATGGTGGATTATATACATATGTACATATGGAGTTTGCATCATATATAGTTTGTACGGTCGTGCATTGATATCATACTTTCCAGATTGACCTGCATCCACATGCTACTACAAACAAAATATGTACTACACCACTGCTTTGATACACACACATACATGGGTTAAATACTGTACAATAGTCCACAAGCAAATCACGTACTGTGTGTGGAACATTCAATGAATGGTGTGTAGAATGGGCCATTGCCAAAAAACTTCCTCAATAGTTTACATATAATATATACACACTTATGTCATACATAGTACAACAGGCCCCTGAGGAATATGTAGATTATTAGATTCATGATATTCCCAAGAGAAAGAATGAGGAAGGGCAATTCATATTGCATTCCATGACACAACAGTACGTGTGAATGTAAACCCCATTTTCAGATGCTGAGATACCATTTCTACCGCATTGATTTAGAGCCTTCATTCAAGGCCTGACAATGCTCTCTTTCATCAGACAGCAAATCGAGAAACAAACCTACGTATGTACATACGTACCATTCAGCACAGGTTCCACTGTCTTAGGCTCCTCTGTGAAAGCCGTCTCCATTTCTTTAGGAGGAGGTGGAGGCTGGCTGGTCGCAGGAGGGTGAGGAGGGTCAGTGTCCATTGGTTCCTCCTGCTGTGCCTGCTGCACAGGGGAGGCTCGAGAAGGAGGGGTGAGCCGCTGTGGACGGGTTTCCTGAGGGGGCGGGGCCGGGACATCTTCGTCTGTCTTTGGCACCGGAGACGCGATCCCCGGCTCAGTGGCCGGGGTTGCTGCGTCAGGCTGCTGAGGAGGAGGTCGCTCGCTCATTGAGGACCTCGGAAATCTTCCTGCACATCAAACATAGCTAGCTATGCCGCATTGTATCAGCGCTTGACTGTATATACCTCTGGCTAAATGATCGCGGCTTCCCAAGAGGTAAACTGATCAGGATTCGACGACAGAGATCTCTGCTATCTAGTCAGCTTGCCACATAAAAGTTCAATACAAGTCCGCATGATCAAGGGGATTTCCCCCTGTTTTGTTAGTTGCAGTCAGGTTCCCGCGATCACGATACGAGTCGCTGCTCTCCACCCACGCGAGCAAAATTAGCGCGTGCGCGTAATATGCTGCATAATCGTAAAAAAGGTCCCATTATAAAACTTCATTAAAACTTCATTAATAATCACACAACACTACTATAAAATGTTAGCTACCTATGAGGGGCAGGGCAGGGCAGCTCATGGAGTATGTCAGCCATTGAAGGCCGCTCCAGAGGATTGGCCTTGGTGCAGCGCACTATCACTCCGTGCATGAAAACCCACCTTCTCTCCACCTCCCGCAACATGGCTCGGAACCTCTCTGGTACTGGCATTTCTCCCACAAACAGCTCACAGGCCACCTTCCCGTAGCTGAACACGTCTACTTTCGTTGTCAGTCTTTGTGGCTCAGTATCGGAAGCGTCCGAAGCCACAACGGCAGGCATTGCTTCAGGAGCAGTGTAGATGAAAGCTCCTTCTCCCATTGTTCTGGCCAGCTTTGCGAAGTTGGCTGAGCCGAAGTCAGAGACCTTTGCCAGCCAGCCACCATTTGGTAGTTGCTGAAGAAGTACATTTGGAGCACTGACGTCGCGATGGATGATGGGAGTCTGTATTTTGTGGAGATGGTGGAGGCCGTAGGCCACGTCTCGTAGAATCCCTAAGTAATGAGCAGGGGCAAACCCTCCTTTCTTCATAGGCCCTGCGAAGATTTGTATCGAGTAGCTCGGTAAGGATCATTGCAGGAGCCTCCAGTCTCTCCGCCGGTCCATCCAGAACTGCTGCCATGAATCGAACCAGATTAGGGTGTTGGACCTGGGCCATGATAGTGACCTCTCTTCTTAGCCTGTCAATGGTGCTGTGCATAAGAATGGTGTGGTGAATGGACTTGACAGCCACCAGACTCCCTCTGAATCTCCCTCTCTCTACCTTCCCCCATGCTCCTTCCCCAATAGGGTCTGGCCCTTCAATATGGACGCTTGAGCGCTCAGCTCTAGTGAACGAGGAGTTGGTCAGTAAAATCTCCGGTTGCATGTTCTGAATTGTTGCTCTGTCTAGCTGGCTCTGCAGATCTCGGATACTCTGCTGAAGGCCTTGAGACCATTCCTGCTCTTGTTGCAACAGACCCTGAACTTGCTGCCGGCTTTGCTGTTCCTGCTCAAGGTTGAGTTGAAGATTTTTGTTTTTGTCCTGCTCTTGCTGGAGCAAATGCTCGCTTTGTTGCTGTTCCTGCTCAAGGCGAGCTTGAATATTTAGGTGACTTTCCTGTTCTTCCTCCAGCTGATTCTCAACTTGCTTTCGGTTCTGCTGTTCGTGTTGAAGGTGATTTTGGTATCTTTCATGCTCTTGTTGCCGGCTCTGTTGCTCTTGATGTAGTTCATGCTCAAGCTCTTGACTTCTCTGCTGAATGTGTCTGATCCTTTCTAAAAGCTGATGTTGCTGTTCCTGCATTGCTATTTGGAGGCGGTGTTTTTCATGTTGAAGTTCATTAATCAGACGGTCCCTAATTTGTAGTTGAATAAAGGCTTCTTGCATGCTTTGCTCCTCCCTTCCTATTAATGAAAGCTATTATAGCTGAACACTAGTAACTACATAGCTACAGCTTACTATTAGAGTCCAGCATACCACCTGAGGCAGTTCCTTTTCCCTGCACCTCAGCAGCGAATTTCAGCAAGTTCTCTGGCTTAGCATCCACTCCAGAACCCTTCACTCCCCTGTTCTCTTCCAGTATCTGCTTTGGGACAAAACGAGTTTAGAGACAAATCTGACAGACAGCCATGAAAGGCAATCATTGTGCACAATGGACAAGCAAGTTGGTGTGTTGTCTCTATGCCACAACACACACACACACAGAAGGTACTATATATGTACCTCAGCTCTGGAGAACCACAGTCGAATAAGTGTAATGTTAGTGTTGACAGTTTCCAACTGCTTCAGACCTTTTGACGTGTCCAGTCCAACCACGGCCTCCATCAGGGTACTAAAGTCCTGCGCGGTGTTCATGAACGGAAGCATGAACTTGTAGGCGGTGAACAGGTGGTTCAGAACTTGCTCGTTGTATTCTTCATGCTGGAGCTGCGCTGTGATAAGCTGGTATTTCTGAGTGAACACTGCCTGGCCCTGGGCTCCACTGAATCGCTTGTCCTTGATGAACTGGTAAAACGCCGCACTGTCGGCGACTGCATCGAAAAGCTTTAGGCAGTGGCTCCCAGCCCTTTCACCGTCAAAGAGAAGTTGTTTCACTTGATTCATTCTCCTGGTGGCTTCGTTGAGCGTAAGCTCTCGCCTGCTTTTCTCTGGGCCCAAATCCTCAGCGAGCTCAACTAAATCCCGCAGATTCTTGTCTCCCAGGCAGCCCTTCAGCTTGTACTGCTCACAGACGTCACGTACCTTTATGATGTGTCTCTGGTACTGGAAAAGCTCCAGCATACACCGTACCCCTTCTAGTCCAACTTCCGTCTTGAGCGTGTGCTTCAGGTAGAGTATGAAGTCGGCAAGAATCTCAAACTCTCGATCGATGTCAAGGTTCTCAAGGTCTAGCCTACCTTCGGCTATTATCTCGTTGTAGGTTGCGTTCCCCTCGATTAGCTTGATGAGGAGCTCATTGGTCCGGTCCAGAGACTTCACCAGAATGGGGAGACTCATCTTTACCTTTGGTTCTTCTTCTTCCTCTGGATGCCGGAGGCTCACGGATGGAAAGTTGCCAAATGTGGATGTGATGGAAGGCATGGGAGGACGAAGCTTTCTCTCTAGCTCCTTCACCTCCTTGTCCAGGAAAAGCTTCTGGTATTCCTCGAACATGACACTATTGTGTAGCTTGAAGAAGACTAGCATTTCCATTTGATTGAGGATTGGCTCCAGAAAGCCCTGAAGGTCAAAAACAAGCTTCGTTAACTGCTTTAGTCCCAGTCTTTTGGACAGCTTGAGAGACACGGGTTGGCCCGGTATAAACCGTCCCATTGTATCCGATCGCATTTCATACTCGAGCAATCCTCCCTCCACTTCTTTTGGCTCTCCGGGAATCACCACGTACTTGTTGATGGCTTCAGCCACCTCAGGTGGAAAGGACACGCCATTCTCCGCGAGAAGCGAGGAGAGAGTGCACCACCCGACCTCTTGTTTGCCAGGTATATATCTTAACAGCATTATGTGGAGGTGCTCAAAATACTCAAGGAAAGCGTTCTTCTGTTGCTGAAGGATATAAGGCTCAAGGATGCTGGAGGAGGCACTAATGGCATCACTAAGTGACTGTATTTCCTTCTGCACACTGGCATATAACAAGATTTCATCATAGTTCAACTCTCTTCCACTGACTCTGTAATGCCAGGCGAACACCACTGTCTGCACCTGCAGAACCCACTCAAAGTACCTACACAAAAACATTTCAGTTAGAAAAGAGTAGAATAATTATACTAATACACAAGTATACACATGGAAAAGGCTTACGTTTTGATATCGTCATCATGTTGGACTTCTTTCGGGAGTTCTTCCTTGAGTCTCCTGTCCTCCTCACCCCGCATCCCCTGACCAGTGCAGTAAGCCTTGTAGATGTGGCAGAGTTGTTTGATGAGGTAGTCATAGTCCTGGACCCACTCCAGACTCTCGCTCCTCACAGGAACCTTGCAGCAACAGCTGGCCACGATACCCCAGCAGAAACTCTGTTTAGGAGAAACAACTGTTTGCCATTCTAGGTTCCGACAGAGCTCTGTAACAATGGTCTTTATGGTAGCATGGGGTAGGGACTCCTTCCCCCGGAGGACTTTGAACTCTGGGACCACCTCCTTCTTGAGCACATCCAGGACCAAGCCTTGGAACTCGTCTTTCTCTGCTGTGATGGAGTCCTGCGGCGAGAGATGAGTACTACAGATAGCTCTCCCCCAACTCTTGAGTAAGTGTTGCATTTTATTATTCCCAATGTCTTGGCTCCAACTGGGTCCCTGATTATTAAATTTTGTAAAACTTTAGTGGAAGGAAAGCAAAAAATTATTTTCCCCGAATTTTTTGCCCTTTTTAGGCTGAATACGTGGTATTGTTTGTGGAGCGATCGATGGCTTTGAGATGTCAAACAGACAGACAGACACACACGACAACTACCCCTATGTAGTCGTCTTGGTGGGCGTAATTAGGTACGCTGGTGGGCTAGTTGTGAGGAACCTTTCGCTCCGCCTGCTTCTCACTCTAACACAGGCTAACTAGAGCAACGCCGAAATGAATACACACACTCCGAGTAACTTCATCCTGCAACAGTGTGCTGAACAGGCTAAACCCAGTCGAGGTAAGCCAGCTCTTGAATGCAGCCATTCAGGACAATCCCTTTTATTAACCCTCAGCGAGCATGCGCGCGAGGGTTACGGCGTAAGGTGGACCACCTCCTTCTTGAGCACATCCAGGACCAAGCTTGGAACTCGTCTTTTCTCTGCTGTGATGGAGTCCTGCGGCGAGAGATGAGTACTACAGATAGCTCTCCCCCAACTCTTGAGTAAGTGTTGCATTTTATTATTCCCAATGTCTTGGCTCCAACTGGGTCCCTGATTATTAAATTTTGTAAAACTTTAGTGGAAGGACAAGCAAAAAATTATTTTCCCCGAATTTTTTGCCCTTTTTAGGCTGAATACGTGGTATTGTTTGTGGAGCGATCGATGGCTTTTGAGATGTCAAACAGACAGACAGACACACACGACAACTACCCTATGTAGTCGTCTTGGTGGGCGTAATTAGGTACGCTGGTGGGCTAGTTGTGAGGAACCTTTCGCTCCGCCTGCTTCTCACTCTAACACAGGCTAACTAGAGCAACGCCGAAATGAATACACACACTCCGAGTAACTTCATCCTGCAACAGTGTGCTGAACAGGCTAAACCCAGTCGAGGTAAGCCAGCTCTTGAATGCAGCCATTTCAGGACAATCACCTTTTATTAACCCTCAGCGCGCATGCGCAGCGAGTGTTACGGTCGTAAGTTGTCGTCTGTCTGTCACCACGTTTTCTGCCACCACGCGCAAGAAACTGGCCAAAGAGCGATAGTAACGGGGTTCAGCGCTACACTGGCTTGATTTAAAAAAAGGCGATTTTCATAAAACTACGGCGTTCTAAAGTTATGGCCATGTGAACAAGCCAATATGCTAATTAGCACAGGCTTACATCGATCGGGTCCGCTTGCTTTGAATGCACAAAGAAGGGCGTGTATCGACTCCCGGATGCTATCTACTACTGTAGCTAGCCCGTGTCAGACTCTCCGCGAGCTACTAGCGGGAGACCACGAGTAAACGTAGCCCAGCCCATCATTTTAGCAATACCGCGCACGCGCAGTTCGCAGAGGGTTTGCACTTCAGTGCTTTCGCCGTTTTGGTATCGCTTGTACGCAGCTCCCCTAGTCTGCAGTCCACCCTCGCTGCGCATGCGCGCCGAGGGCCCTCACTGCGCCTTTAGTCATCTCCTGTCTTACCATTATGACACTCATTTCTTTGAGAAGCGATTGTTTCAGCGCATTTCTCAGCACGAAATTGTGGAGAAACTGTTTGAAGTCCTTTTGAACCTTCTCTCCTTCCTTCACTGTATCCTCTCCTTCTCCATACTCAATGACAAGAAGTGTCGGCACGTGCAGTTTCAGCAGATCAAGGACGAAATCCCTGGATCTTTTACTCTCCTCGTACCTCTTTGCCACCGACTGAAGAAAGTCATTGATGAAGTAGTGAGAGTGGGCTCCTGAGAATCTACAGATAGAAATTGTATGGCACATACAAATGAATAGTACTTATTAAATATTCAGACGCAATTGCACAACCCCTTAATCGTATTCACAGTTCATTGATACCATGTTCATTGTACCTATCATTTTGCGCCAGTTCACACATGTAGAGCTAGTCCCTGTGTATGGATGAGCCTTGGTCTATGTGTTTGTGAAGCCCCCCCCTCATTTTCTGAAAGTGTGAGCTGTTTGGTGTTGCACCTCTCTGAAATTCCCCCAAAGAACTCGGCCCACATTCCGTCATAAATTTTGACACCTTCGGGCACCTTGTACTGTTTGAGATAGTCCTCCAGGAAGGTGGAAGGCCATATCATGAAAGCAGTATACAGCAGGAAAAATTGTTGGATGGGCAATCGAGAAAAGTTTTGTTTAGTGGTAGAAACCACCTGTAAAAACCATAGTATAACGTAAAACATGTTGGTTCGGAATAGGCTATGGTGCCAGCTCACGGTGTGCTTGATTTCCTTCTGAAAGTCCTTCACAACTCCTTTTCCCTTGACAAACTGTCTCAGGTGAGTGTGGGCCTGATCTCCAGTCACGTCGATCAGCTGCAAGAGAAGCTGCAGCCACTTCGAGAGCTCGGCCTTTATCTGAGCATTCAGGTCGACCTTACGATGAGCCCAGCTCCCCGATACTTGGTTCAGGAACTCTAGGCCCTGTGGATGATATCATTGCCACAGATTACATAAGAGTGCAGCAGTAAACACAAGAGTGAGAACTCCGAAATGATATTAGAAGATGTTGATATATACGTAGCTTTAAGGTAATGGTAAATCGAAAAATGGCACTGGGTCCTATAGTTTAGTTCCAACTTTAGAGGTAAATGTAGCCTTTTATAATTATTATACTGCCACATTCCTTCAATCGGACCCCTAATCCACACATTTTTCGTGTAAGATGGCTCTCTGCCCAGTTTTACATTCGTATGTGTTACGGTATATATACCCACCTCCGTCAGAGTGCCAGCCAGAGTACCAGTTGGGCTGAAACGACTGTAGTTAACAGTATTCCCTGGTCCAAGGCACTGATCACACACTCCTCTCAGGTAGGTCAGAATGACCACCGTGCCAGCAGAACTCAGGTTGCTGTGCATCTCTTTGAAGAAATACCTTTATGGAGGAAGGCAGAGTAGAGGATATTCATGTGATCAATTATGCATGAACCTACGTGAGGTGTGTGAAATATCGCACTGTGATGGTGAATCGGTCACGTGGAACAACCATATCGCACATCAGATCAGCATTGAATCTAAGGTCTGATGGAAGCTCGATTGCTTTCCCGAACTTCAGCCCAATCTTTAGGCCGTCGATCTGTGCTTGGTTTAACGTAATATGGTGACTTCTACTGGTGAGATGGTCCTCCCATTGCTTGGGAGCGTTCCTGGTCACAGCTCCTCTTTGGGACCTCACTTTCAGAGACAACGATACTGTGGGTATCATGGTTTCATAGTAAGTGCAAAACCAGTAAAAATATGTACATACCCCAAACCATTGTGTTGTAAATAAATCTATCATAGAGTAAAGGTGGCTTCTTCTGAGTGTGATGGTTCTGACGGTTTGTAAAGGAAACCTCGCACAAATCAATGCAGGCCAGCTCAAGAAGTACAAAGACACCCATATTGGCCTTGCTGTCATCAAACATTATGGCGAAATCTGGTTTTCTGAGAAAAGGGGGATTACATTCAAAGTTTAATATAAAGTTAGTGTATACCTTAGAAATTTAAGTAGAGTTTTGGAAACGTCACGATGTGAACCATTCTCCATCATGTTGATGCAAGACATTATGAAATGCTGCTTTTCATCACACTGGTACATGCTCATCCGCCTGCAACTTTACTACATAACCAGTAGTTCATGGATATGCCAATGGATCACTCACATATGGATCCTGTATGCTAGTATGAGGTAGAAAGGAAAGTCATCATAGAATATAGGTTCAACATGCTTGTTGATCATCTGCAGGGCATCTTTAACTTGACCTATATCTGGCTTTCCCTGCATTCACAAAATAATGAAAAGCACTAAAGTGCAAACCCTCGGCGAGCGCATGCGCGATACTGCTAATTGATGGGCTGGGCTATTTTCACTCCTGGTCTCCACGCTAGTAGCTCGCGGAGAGTGTGACACGGGCTAGTTACAGTAGTAGATAGCATGCGGGAGTCGATACACGCCCTTCATTGTGCCTTCTTGACTTGTGTCTTCAAGATACACAGAGAAAGCGAACCCGCTCAAGGTAAGCCTGTTCTAATCAGCATATTGGCTTTTTCGCTCATGTTTCTCTCCGTAACTCTCGAATGCAGCAGCTTCAGAGAAAACCATACATGTTTTTCGACCTATACGCGACGCTGAATACCTGGTATTGCTTGTGGAGCGATTCATGGCTCGTGAAGTGAGCTGTCGGGTAACGGACAGACACACACGACAACTACAGTAACCCTCGCTGCCCATGCGCGCCGAGGGTTAATAATTTAGGCTGGGGAAAAACGTTGTAGTTCGAGAGCCATACACAAAACTATTGCAGCATGTTTTGAGTGGGACAAACAGCTTATGCAACTTTTCCATGTTTCATTTGTATTTTACCACATTACCTCCCTCGTAAGTTTGTCCTTCTTTTTTCAGATCTGTAAGACATTACTCACCGAGCTTTCGTAATTGTGGAAGACGGACATGACCATACAGAAATTTCCACTATCTCCACTCAATGGAACTGGAGTATCTCCAGGTCCAGTGAACATCAGCTTCTTCAGCTCATGCTTAATTGGGGTCCTTTTGAACGGCTTTCTGAAGCCTACCAAGAAAAATTGCAGAAGTGGTGCAACAATCTCATCTTAAAAGTGTACCTGTAGTCTTGTTGCTCTCCTGTGAACTAGTTTCTTTGGGCCCCTCAGCTTTAGTCACAAATGGTGGATAACATGCAGGCTGACGGTGAGGCACTGCATCGACTGCACTCTCTGCCTCAATATCACACAGAACATCCTCCTCCTTGTGCTCCATGAGGGACAAAATTCCCAACCGTCCGATTGACTCACAATCAACACAGGATAGTTGCTCCCTTCGTACCCCTCCAGGTACGCAGGCTCAAGTATCAGACCGTCTGTGGTGTTGACTACAATGACGGCCTTGGTGAGCTTGTTTTGGCGATGCCCGGCAACCACCTCGGTGAGTTTCTGAGACGGCTCTAGTCTGTGTACGGCCACGTGGTCTCCCTGGACTCCCTCATCGTCTACCACCAGAACCTTCCTCTTGACTGGGTTGATGGTGTCCGTCCCGGGAGCCAGGGCATAGCTGAAGGCCTTCAACAGCGGTTTAGAGTGTGTCTTCAACTGCAGACCTGAGGACGGCCATACAAACATAGACTGTAGATCTCTATACTTCTAAACAAACGTTGAACTCAGTGTATGTATATATCAATAAGTGGTAATGGTGGGCTATTATATGGAGCTTATCAAACCTACTTGGTACACTCTCTGTAGTAACTACAGAACAATGGATGCACCCTTTTTAAAGTACAGCAACTGCACAAGTTTGTACAGCAACAGGATAACAATGATGCTAAGTGGGTGTTACTACAAGCCAATAAATTATACCTCATAATGCATCCATTGTGTACCAAAATACTGATATCTTACTTTCCAGATCGATGCCATCTATTTCTAACATGCTATGTATTATATTACTACACGTAACATCATTGCTTTGATAACATATCCTACAATACTGGCAAGTATAATATTATTATGAGTGCAAAAGCCTATCATGTACTACATGTACTGCATGTGGAACATTCTATGAAGAATGCCCACCCCATGAGGACAGGATTATTAGATTCCCACGGAAAGAATGAGGAAGGGCAATTCATATTCCGCGTTCCATGTCACAGTGAAAGTGAATGTAAAGCCTTCCCTCAGGTTCATTTATGATCATGGAGAAACAAACATACGTACCATTCAATACAGGTTCCACTGTTTTTGGTTCCTCCGTGGAGGCCGTCTCCATTTCTTTAGGAGGAGGTGGAGGCTGGCTGGTCGCAGGAGGGTGAGGAGGGTCAGTGTCCATTGGTTCCTCCTGCTGTGCCTGCTGCACAGGGGAGGCTCGAGAAGGAGGGGTGAGCCGCTGTGGACCGGTTTCCTGAGGGGGCGGGGCCGGGATATCTCCCCCCGTTTCGTCTGTCTCGGGCTCCGGAGACGCGATCCCCGGCTCAGCGGCCGGGGTTGCTGCGTCAAGCTGCTGAGGAGGAGGTCGCTCGCTCATTGAGGACCTCGCGGAAATCTTCCTGTACATCAAACATAGCGCATTGCGCAGCAGCATGTATCAGCGTTTGACTGTATATACCTCTGGCTAAATGATCGCGGCTTCCCAAGAGGTAAACTGATCAGGATTCGACGACAGAGATCTCTGCTGTCTAGCTAGCCACATAAAAGTTCAACACAAGTCCGCATGATCAAGGGGATTTCCCCTGTTTTGTCAGTAGCAGTCAGGTTCCCGGGATCACGATACAGAACGAGTCGGCTGCCCTACACGCATTTTTTGCTTGCATTCTATATTATACCATTATAACTTCATTACACAAAACTACTATAAAAGGTTAGCTACCTATGAGGGGCAGGGCAGGGCAGCTCATGGAGGATGTCAGCCATTGAAGGCCGCTTCAGAGGATTGGTCTTGGTGCAGTGCACTATCACTCCGTGCATGAACACCCACCCTCTCTCCACCTCCCTCAACATGGCTCGGAACCTCTCTGGCACTGGCATTTCTCCCACAACCAGCTCACAGGCCACCTTCCCGTAGCTGAACACGTCTACTTTCGTTGTCAGTCTTTGTGGCTCAGTATCGGAAGCGTCCGAAGCCACAATGGCAGGCATTGCTTCAGGAGCAGTGTAGATGAAAGCTCCTTCTCCCATTGTTCTGGCCAGCTTTGCGAAGTTGGCTGAGCCAAAGTCAGAGACCTTTGCCAGCCAGCCAGCATTTGGTAGTTGCTGAAGAAGTACATTTGGAGCACTGACGTTGCGATGGATGATGGGAGTCTGTAGATTGTGGAGATGGTGGAGGCCGTAAGCCACGTCTCGTAGAATCCCTAAGTGATGAGCAGGGGCAACCCTCCTTTCTTCATAGGCCCTGCGAAGATTTGTATCGAGTAGCTCAGTAAGGATCATTGCAGGAGCCTCCAGTCTCTCTGCCGGTCCATCCAGAACTGCTGCCACGAATCGAACCAGATTAGGGTGCTGGACCTGGGCCATGATAGTGACCTCTCTTCTTAGCCTGTTAATGGTGCTCTGTATGAGCATGGCATGGTGAATGGACTTGACAGCCACCAGACTCCCTCTGAATCTCCCTCTCTCTACCTTCCCCCATGCTCCCACCCCAATAGGGTCTGGCCCTTCAATATGGACGCTTGAGTGCTCAGCTCTAGTGAACGAGGAGTTGGTCAGTAAAATCTCCGGTTGCATGTTCTGAATCTCCATTGTTGCTCTGTCCAGCTGGCTCTGTAGATCTCGGATACTCTGCTGAAGACCTCGAGACCGTTCCTGCTCTTGTTGCAACTGACCCCGAACTTGCTGCCGGCTTTGCTGTTCCTGCTCAAGGTTGAGTTGAAGATTTTGGTATCTTTCCTGCTCTTGCTGGAACAAATGCTCACTTTGCTGCTGTTCCCGCTGAAGGCGAACTTCAAGATTTCGGTGAACCTCTTTTTCTTCCTCCAGCTGATTCTCAACTTGCTTTCGGTTCTGCTGTTCGTGTTGAAGGTGATTTTGGTATCTTTCATGCTCTTGTTGCCGGCTCTGTTGCTCTTGATTTAGTTCATGCTCAAGCTCTTGACTTCTCTGCTTAATGCGTCGGATCTTTTCTAAAAGCTGATGTTGCTGTTCCTGCATTGCTATTTGGACGCGGTGTTTTTCATGTTGAAGTTCATTAATCAGACGGTCCCTAATTTGTAGTTGAATAAAGGCTTCTTGCATGCTTTGCTCCTCCCTTCCTATTAATGAAAGTAGCTGAACACTAGTAACTACATAGCTACAGCTTACTGTTAGGGTCCAGCATATTAGCCGATACAGTTCTTTCCCCCTGCACCTCAGTGATGAATTTCAGCAAGTGCTCTGGTTTAATAACAAAAATTAAATTATAAATATACAACAAAATTATATAAAACTAAACAAAATAGAACACAAAAAAAGCATTTTAAAATACAACCTCGCCCCTCCTCCCCGCCTGAGGGCACCCCATACTTCCCCCCTCCCCCCCCCTCCTGCCGCATTTCTCTCCTTTCCCCCCAGCCCCGCCATCACCCCCTCCGCCCACCCCCCTCTCGGCCCCCCCCCCCTTCCCCACATACCTTCCCTACCAGGCCTCCCCCCCCCTCCCCCTCTATCCCCTCCTCGTTCCCCCCCCCCCCCCCCACCCCCCCTCCCCCCCCTCCCTCTCTCCCCATTCTTTGCACCCCCCCCCTTTCACCTCACCCACCCCCGCACCCCCCCCTACTACCCCACTAGCCCCCGCCTCATATCCCGCCGCCTCTCACACCCCCCCCCGCCCCCCGTCCAACCTCCCCCCCACTCGTTACGCCCTTCCCACGCCACACCACTCACCCTTCCCCATTCTCGCCCCACCCCCCTCACCCCCCCGCCCCCACCCCCCTCCCCCCCCCCTACCCCCCCCACCCCGACAGCCTCCCGCCCCCCAATTACCATCCCACCTTCTGTTCCCTCCGCCACGCCCTCCCTCCTTTGCTGCAGCCCCATTTCCCCCCTTCTATCCGTCCCCCCCCCTACCTCCCCCCGCCCCTTCCACTGCGTCCCCTCCCCCCACCGCGCCCCCTCTCCCTTTCTCACCCCCACCCCCCCGCCCCCCCCCCACTCTCTCTCCCCACCCCCCCCCCCCCCAAGTACCCTCACCCCTCCCCTACCCGCACTCCCCCCCCCTCCCCGTCCTAACCACGACCCCAACCCCCGTCTTCCCGCCTCCCTCCCCCCTACCCCCCCCCACCGTCTTCCTCTTCCCCTTCCTCCACCTTCACTCCCGCCCCTCCGCGACCTTCCCGCACTCCTTCGTTCCCCCCTCACCCCCCCCCTTCCTCCCCCCCCCCCCCCCCCCGCCCCCTACCCTCGACCGTCCTCGTCCCCTCCTACCCTCCCCTCCCCCCCTTAACCCCCCCCCTCCCCCCCCCTCCCACGCCCCCCGCCTCTCCCCCCGTCCCCTCCCTCCCCCCCCCCACCCACCCTCCCCCCCCGGCGGGGAGGTACTCATCTCTTCCTACCCCTTCTCCTTCCTTTCCACCCTTTCCTACCGCTCCCCCACACCACCCTCCCCCCCACTCCCCTCCGCCCCTACAACACACCCCGTCTCCCCCCACTCCACACCCACCTCTTTCCCCGTTACTCCCCCCCACCCCCCGCAGCACCCTACCGTCCCCCCCCCCGTCCCCCCCCACCCGGCCCACAGCGTACTTCCCCCATCCGCCCCCCCCCTCCCCCCGCTCCCCCAATCCCCTCCGCGTTACGACTGCTGCCCACCGCCTCCACCCGGAGGATAACCCTCCCACCTGCCCTTCGCACGACACACCAGTTTGCCCCCTTCTCAACCCAATAGCAATCACGACCCTTCCCTTCCCCCCACCACTCGGCCCCATTCCCCCCACCCTTACCTCCACCCCCTCCCCCCTTCTCTCCCCCCCCCCCTCTCCCCACTCCCGTCGCCCTATCCCGCTTCCGCCCCCTCCCCCCCCTTTTCGCCCCCCCCCGCCCCTTTCCCGCGCCCTTCCTCTCCTCCCCCCGCCCCCCCTCGCTACCCGCTTACACCTCCCCTTGGGTACCCCCCCCACCTACCCACCCCACCCAGTCCCAATCAATTAATATGAGCACCCATGCCACTCCAGAACCCTTCCCGTCTTCCCTGTTCTCTTCCAGTCATCCCTGCTTTGGCCCAAAACGAGTTTAGAGACAAAATCTGCCAACCGCCATGAAGGCAATCATTGTTGCACAATGGACAAGCAAGTTGGTTTGTTTTCTCTATGGCCACAACACACCACACACACAGAAGGTACTATATATGTTACCCTCAGCTCTGGGAACCACAGTCCCAATAATGTAATGTTTAGTTGTTGACAGTTGTTCCCCTCCACGCTTCGACCTTTTGACGTGTCCAGCTCCCAACCACGGGCCTCCATCAGGTAACTAAAGTCCGCGCGTGTTCATGACGGAAGCATGACGTGTGGCGGGTGACAGAGGTGGTTCAGAACTTGCTCCTTTATTCTTCATGGCTGGAGCTGCGCTGTGATAATCGTGGTATTTTTCTGAGTGACAACTTACACTGCCTGGCCAGGGGCTCCACTGCATCGCTTGTCCTTGTTAACTGTAGAACTCTGCATTGTCGTGCCAATACAACCTACTACTGAAACGAAAAAAGCTAACTCTAAGAAACACACACATTATACACTTGACCACTGCATCAAAACTCTTCGTCAGTGCTTTCCATTCCCGTCCCTTTCTTCCCATTCCATCATTCACCGTCAAAGAGAAGTTGTTTCACTTGATTCATTCTCCTGGTGGCTTCGTTGAGCGTAAGCTCTCGCCTGCTTTTCTCTTGGGCCCAAATCCTCAGCTAGCTCCACCAGTTCCCGCAGATTCTTGTCTCCCAGGCAGCCCTTCAGCTTGTACTGCTCACAGACGTCACGTACCTTTATGATGTGTCTCTGGTACTGGAAAAGCTCCAGCATACACCGTACCCCTTCTAGTCCAACTTCCGTCTTGAGCTTGTGCTTCAGGTAGAGTATGAAGTCGGCAAGAATCTCAAACTCTCGATCGATGTCAAGGTTCTCAAGGTCTAGCCTACCTTCGGCTATTATCTCGTTGTAGGTTGCGTTCCCCTCGATTAGCTTGATGAGGAGCTCATTGGTCCGGTCCAGAGACTTCACCAGAATGGGGAGACTCATCTTTACCTTTGGTTCTTCTTCTTCCTCTGGATGCCGGAGGCTCACGGATGGAAAGTTGCCAAATGTGGATGTGATGGAAGGCATGGGAGGACGAAGCTTTCTCTCTAGCTCCTTCACCTCCTTGTCCAGGAAAAGCTTCTGGTATTCCTCGAACATGACACTATTGTGTAGCTTGAAGAAGACTAGCATTTCCATTTGATTGAGGATTGGCTCCAGAAAGCCCTGAAGGTCAAAAACAAGCTTCGTTAACTGCTTTAGTCCCAGTCTTTTGGACAGCTTGAGAGACACGGGTTGGCCCGGTATAAACCGTCCCCATTGTATCCGATCGCATTTCATACTCGAGCAATCCTCCCTCCACTTCTTTTGGCTCTCCGGGAATCACCACGTACTTGGTGATGGCTTCAGCCACCTCAGGTGGAAAGGACACGCCATTCTCCGCGAGAAGCGAGGAGAGAGTGCACCACCCGACCTCTTGTTTGCCAGGTATATATCTTAACAGCATGATGTGGAGGTGCTCGAAGTACTGAAGGAAGGCGTTCTTCTGCTGCTGAAGTATCTGAGGCTCCAGGATGCTGGAGGAGGCACTTATGGCGTCGCCAATTCTCTGGATTCCTCCCTGAAAGTTGGCATAGACCATTATCTCGTCGTAGTTGAGTTCTTTCCCTTTAATCCTTTCCTGCCAGGCCAACACCACTGTCTGCACCTGCCGTACCCACTCAAAGTACCTACACAATATGTGAAAAATAATCAGTTATGTAGAGACTCAAGTACACATGGAAAAGGCTTACGTTTTGATATCGTCATCATGTTGGACTTCTTTCGGGAGTTCTTCCTTGAGTCTCCTGTCCTCCTCACCCCGCATCCCCTGACCGGTGCAGTAGGCCTTGTAGATGTGGCAGAGTTGGTTGATGAGGTAGTCATAGTCCTGGACCCACTCCAGACTCTCTCTCCTCACGGGAACCTTGCAACAACAGCTGGCCACGATACCCCAGCAGAAACTCTGCTTAG
>CASHTH010003705.1:0-36043 GCA_030341885.1 Geodia barretti
GAACATGGACCAACTGGCCCGGGTGCTTGAGGACCTGCGATCCAAGGGAGTGCGCCCCAAGTACATTTACACGATCCCGACCCTGCAGAACCCCACAGGCACCGTGATGTCCATGAAGCGGCGGTGGCGGATGCTGGAACTGAGCGAGGAATACGGGGTACCGATATTCGAGGATGAATGCTACGCCGACCTCATATTCGAGGGTGAGTATGAGAACGCGATCCGGTCCCTGGACGACTCCAACCGGGTGCTCCACATCGGATCTTTCTCAAAGAGCCTGGGCCCGGGTACCCGGCTGGGGTACATCGTGGCGAAATGGGACGTGATGAGCCGGTTGCTGTCCCGCAAGAACGACGCGGGCACGGGCGTGATGGACCAGATGATCGTGGCCGACTATTTCAACCATCACTACGAGGACCATATCCTGGAAATGCGCGCCACCTTGAAGCGCAAGTGCGACGTCCTCGCCAGCGCGCTGCGCGAGTCGTTCGGCCCGACGGTGGATTTCTACGTGCCCAGGGGCGGGATGTACCTGTGGGTCAAGCTTCCGGACGGAGTCGACTCCCGGGCATTGAATGCGCCGGCACTCAGGGAGGGCGTTGCGTTCAATCCGGGGCCCGGACTTGCTGGTCCGCGACCCCCGACGCGGCGCCGAGCTACATTTTCCGGCTGTGCTTGCCACAGTTCGTCGGACCGGCCGAGATATGGGAGGGGGTCGAAAAGCTGGCGGAGGTGTTCCGGAAAGAGGGCGCTATTCCCTGATTGTTGTTTGGTCTCGAATATAAGAGGGAGCCATCGCTGGCTCCCTTTTTTCTTGGGCTGGGGTTGCTGGGATCGCCGGCTGACTAGGCCTCGTACGCCGTATTGCCACCGACTATCGTCCGCTCTACCGTGATGTCCTTGATGGTCATCGGGTCAACCTGGGTGGGATCGGCACCCAGCACGACCAGGTCGGCCAGCTTTCCAACCTCGATGGAGCCCTTGGTGTCCTCTTCGAAAGAGGCGTAGGCGCTGTGCTTGGTGGTATGATGCGTCACGTCTTTCATCGACCGTCACCTACCCGGGGCCCCACACAAAGAGACACCACACACACACACAGCACGCATTCCTTTTTTGTCGCCATTATTGTCCTCGGCTGTCGGTTCGGGTGACGCAGCTCTGGATGCCCAGCAGCGGCTCGAAGGGTCCGGGCGGGTAGTCGGTTGCGCCGGTGCCCACCACGCCGTAATCCAGGAAGGAGCGCTGGGCGAACATCCACTGAAGACGCTCCTCGCCGTAGAAGGGCATCTTCTCCCCGTGATGGTAGACGTAGGTGCAGAAGGGCGTGGCGATGGTGCCCAACCGGTGCATCTTGGTGAGAATGTCCGGGTTCACCAGGGTACAGTGTTCGATCCGGTGACGGGGATTGGGACGCGGGTCGGCGGCCTGGGCCTTCTCATAGGCGTTCAGCACCATGTCGATAGCGAGGTCGCCGTTGGCGTGGATGCACACCTGGAACCCGGCCCGGTGCATCTCCATCACGTTCTCTTCGATTTCCTCGGCGCTCATTGCAAGGATGCCGTGGTCGCAATCGCTGCCGACGTAGGGCTCCGACAGGTAGGCGGTGCGGGCGGCGATGGCCCCGTCGGCGACCATCTTGATGCCTCCCAGCCGCAGCATGTCGTCGCCGAAGCCGGTCTTCAACCACGCCTCCTGCAAGGACCGAAAATGGGGATGGTACATCAGCGCGTAGACGCGCAGGGACAGGTCTCCGGCGTCCCTGCCCTCCTGGTAGGTTACGAACTCGTCCCGGACGACCCGGGCGTCGTGGACGCTGGTGAGACCGGCCTGAGTCAGCATCCGGCAGATGGTGCGCAGCCCTTCACGGCGGATCTCCGGCGTGTCCGAGGGGATGAGTTCGAACCGGACGCGCTCGATGGCTCGCTCGTAGACAATGCCGTTCAACTCCCCAGAGTCAGGGTCGCGCCCAATGCGGCCGCCGAAGGGGTCAGGTGTGTCGCGATCGAACCCCGCAAGCTCCAGGGCCATGCTGTTCAGGTAATAGATGTGTCCCGCCCGGTGCGACACCATGATGGGATGGAAGGTGCTGACGGCGTCCAACTCCTCCCGGAAAATGGAGCGGTTCTCGGCCGTCTTGGTGTCGTCGTACTTGAAGCCCTGCACCCATTGTCCCGGCGCCGTGGTCTCCACCCGTTCCCGCAGCGCCGTCTGTATGGCCGCGATGGAGGGCAGGTCGCAGTCGGCGGCCATTACGTGGCGGATGCCACTGTTCAGCACGTGGATGTGGGCGTCGATGAACCCAGGCAGCACGGTGCTGCCTGTAAGGTCCATCACCTTCACGTTCGGGCCGATGAAGGTCTCAACGTCTTCGTTGCTGCCAAGGCCAATGAAGCGGCCGTTGCTCATGGCCACGGCCTGGGCTCGGGGCAAGTTCGGGTCCAAGGTGATGACGTTGGCGTTCCTGATGACCGTATCGGCCTTGGTTATGTTGGTTGACATGATTTCACCCTCTGCGGGTATTCGATGCCGTTGGGGCTAGATGTTCAGTTCCAGGATGTAGAGGCCGCCACGCAGCCGATCGACCACGTAGACGATGCCGTTCTCGTCGACGTGGACGTCGTTGATGCCGTTGGCGTCGGCGCCTTCGGGTATCTGGGGCACGAAGTAGGCGACCTCCTGAGGTTGGAAGGGATTGGTGGTATCGAACACCCGGATGCCACCGTTGAAGAAGGTGGCGTAGACCAGCGTGTCAGAGCGCAGTGACAGCTCCCCCGGCCGGTTCTCGTGAATGTTGTGCGCCCCGTACCGTCCGGGGCGGTTGAAGAAGTCGTCGGTGTCCTGCATGGGGAGCGTGCTGATGATAACCGTGTTGCTCTCCAGCCGGTTGTCCATCAGCCAAACCAGCTTGGGGTAGTCGGCGCCGCCCAACATAGTGGCCTCCTGCGTCACCACCAGCAGGTCCCGGCTGAACAGAGGCAGCACCGTATGCGTGAAGCCCGGGAACGGGGGCGCGTAGTTCAGCTGGGCAACCGGCGATGGGCGGGACACGTCGGATATGTCCAGCGTGATGACGCCGGAGTCTTTCCAGCCGCAGTAGGCCCGGTCGGGACGGTTGGGGTAGACGTTGGTGTTGTGCACGCTGTGGCCCACGTCGAACTGGGGATGCCGTGCCGGCGGAGGGGCGTCGTCGCCCTCCTGGGTGCCAGGCAGCCACCAACGGCCCGCTTCGCTCGGATTTGCGGGGTCGCTCACATCCAGGATCACGTAGAACTGGTCGTCTTTAGGATCGGTGGGACGGGAATCTGGAGTGCAGGTAGCGAGGTGGGCATAGTTGCCGTCGACCCACCACAGGCAGTGGCAGCCACGCGATCCTGCCCCCTGGGCATCGTAGAATGCGATGCGCGTTGGGGCGTCGGGGTTGCTGATGTCGAAGACTCCCATTCCGGTGCCCGGCTGGCCATGCTCCCGCGACTGGTAGGCCACCAGCATGGTGTCGCCGACGATGGACAGGGAGTTGGATCGCAGGTGGCTGTAGTCCAGGTCGGTCTGGGCCGCCACCCTGGGGTTGGCCAGGTCAGAGACGTCGACGCTGGTGAAGTCCTTGGGTGCGCTCTCGTGGGCCAGGTAGAGGATGCGCCGCCCACTGGCCGTCTGGTGTAGGTCCACTCCCTCGCCTATGTTGTTGTGTCCGTTCAGTTCCACATGGGCAATGAGCTTCATGTTTTTGATTTCCTGGGCTTGAGTTGACATGAAGCCTCCTCCGGCGTTTCTGGAACGCAACTAATGGATTCGGTACAGGCAAATATTGTGGACGCCAGTTTACCACCGTGTATCATTACCGTTGGCCACGAAAATGGCGCAATCTGGAACGCAAGTGCGGTTCTCAAAACCGAAGGCCATCTTGCAGTAGACCCGGTTGACCCGCGACAGGATCATTAGCGATACTCAGGAGGCAGCCATGGGCTGGTCCAACCACCATCCGAACGGTCTGATTCATTACTCACCGCCGGGCGCCTACCGGGGCTACACGCTGGTGACCAACGTGAGCGGACACGACTCGCGCCTCATCGACATGGAGGGCCGCGTCTGCCACGCCTGGCACTCCGACGAAGGCATCGGTTACGCCTACCTGCTGCGCAACGGCAACCTGCTGCTCCGGACCGGCCCGGCAGCGGAAGAAGTGTCGTTCCAGAGCCGCCCCGAGAGTGCACTGCTGCCAATCGGCGGCAGGACGGTGGCCGGAGCGATACTGGAGTTGGACTGGGACAGCAACGTGGTATGGGATTACCGCTACCCGCTCCTGCACCACGACTTCGAGCGGCTGCCGAACGGCAACACGCTGGTGCTGACATGGGAACTGATGCCCGATGAACTGACGAGGCAGGTTAAGGGCGGCCACGAGTCGGGCCATGGCGGCGCTGGCATGCTGGGCGACACCGTGCGTGAGATCACCCCCGCGGGCGAGGTAGTCTACGAGTGGAATTCCTGGGAATACCTGGATGTCGAGGATGACCGGATCTGCTTTCTCGAGGGCCGTGCCGAGTGGACGCATCAGAATACCCTAAATGTCACTCCCGAAGGCGACCTGGTGGTCAGCTTCCGCCAGACCGACACCGTGGGCATCGTCGACCGGGCCAGTGGCAACTTTCGCTGGAAGTGGGGACCCGGCAACATCTCACACCAGCACAACCCCACTATGCTCGGCAACGGCCGCGTGCTGATTTTTGACAACGGTCCCCACAAGAGCGGCTTCACCCACTCCCGCGTCATCGAGGTCGACCCCGGAACCAACGAAATTGCCTGGGAATACCGCGGAGACCCGCCCATTTCCTTCTACAGCTACCACATCAGCGGCGCCGAACGCCAGCCAAACGGCAACACCCTGATCTGCGAGGGAGCCCCTGGCCGCATATTCGAGGTTACACCGGGCAAGGAAGTAGTTTGGGAATATATCAACCCGTTCATGGCGCGAAGCGGCTACGGCGTCGGCGGCTCCGTCTCGGGCGTGGCCAACTCAGTATTCCGCGCTCATCGCTACAGCTACGACCATCCCGCTCTAACGGGCAAGGACCTCGACTCGGGAAGGTACGCCAACCTTAACCGCCTCTACGCCTGACGCATATCAACATATCGTTGAAGCCACAACCCGGTACGCTTGCCCCGGAGGGCCCCTGACTCAAGGGACCCTCCGGTCATTGCCAGAAGGAACGGCTGGTGTAAAGTGGGGATCGGGCGAGGCTGCCCGCGGCCTGCCACAAGCCAAGACCTGAGGAGGACAGCAATGACGGTGCTAGCGGACTATGCGAACAAGTACGAAACGGTCAGTGTGCAACGGGAGGATGGGATTCTGCAGGTAACCTTCCACTCGGGGGACGGCAGCCTGCTCTGGGGCGAGGCGGCTCACCGTGAGCTGGGATATGCCTTTGCCGACATCGGGGCGGACCCGGAGAACAAGGTGGTCATCCTCACCGGAACCGGAGACGACTACTGCGCCAATTTCGAGCCCAATCGCCCAACCCGGCGAATGCCCAAGGACTGGGACAAGACGTACTGGGAGGGCAAGCGGCTCCTGACGAATCTGCTCGAGATCGAGGTGCCGGTGATCGGGGCGGTCAACGGCCCGGCGACGATTCACGCCGAGATCCCGGTGATGTCCGACATCGTCCTGGCGTCGGATACCGCCACGTTCCAGGACGGTCCCCACTTCCCGCGTGGTGTGGTGCCGGGCGACGGAGTCCATGTCATCTGGCCCCTGGTGCTGGGGCAGAACCGGGGACGGTACTTCCTGCTAACCGGGCAGACGCTCTCGGCCCAAGAGGCACTGAACCTTGGCGTGGTGGCCGAAGTGATGCCAAGGGACCAGTTGCTGCCACGGGCATGGGAACTGGCACGGCAACTGGCTGAGCGCCCGCCGCTCACCCTGCGCTACAGTCGTGTGGCGCTGACGCTGCAGATGAAGCGGCAGATGCAGGACATGCTGGGTTACGGCCTGGCCATCGAGGGCCTTGCCGCGGTGGATGTGTCTCTCTCGCAAGAATAGCGCCCAGGCAACCAGAGTCGGGGCAATGATTGCCCAAGGCCATGGAGAGCAGGACTTTCGAGGGTGAAAAGTTGCCGGTCTGGGCTGATTGTTCCGCCCAGACCGGCTTCGGTCGTCAACCCTTCCTTGTGGGAGGGTGAAATGCCCGCGGGGACCAGTGCTATATCTAGTTGGGAACCCAGACCATGGCACCGACCTCGCTGAACTCCCGCTTCAGCTTCTGCCATGAATCACCGGCGTCGCTGCTGCTGTAGACCTCTCCCAGCAAGCTGGAGGCGAGGACGAAATCGGGGTCTGCGGCGTGGGTGACGATGTTTCCAGATGTTGGAGTTGGGCTCGACGGGCAGGGGCCGCGTCTCCCAGGTCGCGCCGCCGTCCTGGGAGCGCTGAATTGCGCCGATGCTGCCGATGGCCGTATCTCCAACGGCGGAGAAGATGACGTTGGGGTCATCGGACTTGAATGCGACGCCCCGACTGTAGGGCAGGACGAACTTGTCGGTGGTGACTACGGACTGCCAGCTTTCTCCCATGTCGGTGGTGGCGTAGATCTCACGGGGCGTGCTGGCCAGGACGCGCCGCGGCTCGCCCGGGCTGATGGCCATGCCGTGGATGTCGGGATGGACTCCGCCCTCGACATGCGTCCAGGTATCGCCGCCGTCGAGGCTGCGGTAAACGCCGTCCACTTCCACTCCGGCCCAGACAGTGCGGGAGTCCTGCGGGTCGACCATCAGCATGGTCACCATGGGCGGCCCGATGTGGCATTCCTGGGCCATCTGCACCGAGAGCTTGCTCCAGCTCTGACCGCCGTCCTTTGATCGGAAGAGGGCGGCGGGCTTGATGCCCACAAAGATGGTATTGGTATCCTGTGGGTCAATCGCTATTGACCAGATGGGCATTCCTTCCATGGGCGACCACAGCTTTTCCCAGGTGGCACCACTGTCCTCGCTGCGGTAGATGCCATGGTCCGAACCGGCGAGGATGCGATTGGGGTTGTCGGGGTAGACGGCCATACCCCGCACCTGGCTGCCTAAGGGGAAGGGGTCCCTGATCCGGTTCCAGGAGTCGCCGCCATCCGGGCTGTGCCAGACACCGCCGCCGAAACCGACCGCGCCCACGCAGATGCTATAGTCTTTCCCCATAACAGTGTCCTCCTTTCGATTGTTTGCTTGTAAATGAGGGCACAATCTGCCGTTTATCCGCTGTGCTTACATCAGCAGTATACGAAATCGCCCGCTCGATATCCACTTGGGTCTCCGAAAGAGAATATGAGCACGCTGAACGACAGAGGTTAAGCGGGAGCCGGAGCGTTGTCCTGAAAACGTTCGGTCAGGTATGGCAGTGGCCGTTGGCGTGATGCGACGGGGGCACGTCCAGCACAGGGTTTGTATCGAAGAACCCGACGGGCTTCAGGCTGAAGCCGCAGTAGGCCACTGGAGAGATGGGCCAGTCCTCCGGACGGGGTACGTGGTGATAGCCTAGGGTGTACCAGACCACCAAGTCCGTGTCCTCTATCGCTCGGTCGTTCCTGGTGTACTCCGGCAGCCCTGCTCCGCCAGGGTGCTGATTAGGATACGGGCCCGTGGCCGCAATCTCGTCGCGGTCGTACGGGGTTACCCACAGGTGCTTCTGCATGAACCCGGCGCGCTTCATTATGCTGGCGCTTGGATCCGCAAAGGGAAGGATGTTCTCGCCGGGCATCAGCTTGTAGGCCACCCCGGGTTTCCGAGGGCGTTCGTGACTGAGGGATTGGAAATGATCCAGTAGCGCCCGCTCATGGGGTCAACCACCCGCTGGGCCTCGTGTTCGGTCCGCAACGGGGTTGCCTGGGCATAGAAGGCGTTTCCGTGAGGGTTGTCCTGGCCCAGGGGTTCGGCCACCGTGTTGACCTCAAAGGCCGAATTACTTCCTCCGTCCACGTCCATATCGAGCCGGAAGTTGAAAAAGTGCTGGTGTATGTGGGCGTTGAGCTGCGGAGCCACCAGCGTACCGTATTTGGGCTTTTCACCCTCGGGGACAGCGGCTGTGTTGATTATCCCGGTGAGCTTGATCTCCATTTGGATGGTGCCGTCCTGGTAGAAGTACCAGAAGAACCCATACTCATAATTGCCGACGGTCGCGATGCTGGACACCACCAGGCGCCTGGAACGGCGCACCTCGGTCTGGTTGGTACGCCAGTCCGTGTGCTTCCACAAGATGCCGTAGTCTTCCTCGTGCATGCAGACTGCACTGGGAATGGTGAATGGTTCTCCGAGACCGTTGTTCAGGACCGCGTCGAAGTAGTGGATCTCTCCCAGGCAATCGCATCCCAAGGTAAGAGTGTTCGTGAGAGAGCCGATGCCGTACTCGCCCGCATCGAAAGCATTCTTCCTGTAATGGTCCTTGCTGGGGTCGCCGTATGGCACCACCATGTCGGACAGGGCGGCACGGTAGAGGACCGGCCTGATGCGTCCCTGGTCTTCATAGCCGACGTTGTGGATCACCAAGCCTTCTCGTGGCGTGAAGCCGACGCGCAGGCGCCACTTCTGCCAGGAAACTCCCCAACCGTTCACCTCGAAGCTCGGCCCGTCAGGCTGGGTAATATCCAGGGGTTTCACGTCGCCACGGAACTTCCCGACGAACTCGGCACCGTAATTCCCGTCCTCGGGGGGCAGAGGAACCAGGCCGTAGTCGTCGACGCGCACAACCTCCATGCTGTTCAGGTCGACGACGGCGGTGACTCCCTCGATGGGACGGGCATAGCCGTTATCGGTGGGGCTGGAGCGGAGGAAGCAGCGAGCAAGCACCAGCCGGCGTCCTTCCTCGTCCGCGTAGCCATAGTTCCCGGCAGACCAGGGATCGACCATCACCAGGCTCGAATCGATGATTCCCCGCTTGGCGATGGCGGCCAAGAATTGAGGATCGGCCCTGACCACCGCCTCGCATTCGAGGAATTCGTCGAACATCACCCTCGGCTGGACACCTGGGACGTGCTTCCACGAGACCACGCGCCGTTCGTCGAGGGACACCACAGCCTCGAAGGTTGATGCGGTCTCGTTGTCGAGGATAACCAGGAAGGCCGAGCGTGGAATGGGGGCGCCGGAGCGATAGTCGATTACGTGTTTCTTGTCCGGTTCCTGGAGAACCACGGTCTCGAACCGCACCCGATCGCCCAACTGGCGTTCGGACTTCAGGATAGCCGAGGCTTCGGCTATCTCATGGGCCGTGAGAGGGTCCAAGGGGTGGGAAACCGGGGCAAGAGTCGAGGCCTCCGCAGTGATGCTTTCGGAGATGGTCATTGTGTCCCCCCTTCGCGGGCCCTGCCCACTACTTAAATAGTGTCAAGCACCTTTGAATCGGACAGTAACAGCCTCACCTCACAGGGTCAACCGGAGGTCACGCGAACGGGGGGTTGCGAATCGAGCGGTGGGACCCGGAGGCTCATGCCGACTCGCCGCAGGGGCGGGTTTGAAACCCGCCCCTGCTATGAGCATGCCGCCTGAGTCGGAATAGTGCCGGGTCTACCCAACGCGTTTGAATTGCGGGCAGACCGGTATGGGGCCGCTAAGGCCGGAAAACGGCCATGCACTTGTTGGAGTTGAACACGTAGGTCTCAACGTAGTCGAGGACCTCGGGTTTCCGGTCCAGCTCGGCCATGGCGCCCAGCAGGCAGGCCCAGTTCAAGAGCTCCTGCTGGCCCGCTGCTTCGATCTGGGGAGTGGAGACCTTACCCCAAGCGTCGTAATCGCCGGCCTGGAGGGCTTCGAACATGGCGCGGTCGGACTCAATGTCGGGCCACAGGAAGTGATTCTTCTCGGTCAGGAAAGCGTGGGACCAGCTTGACGACGCCACCAGCGCCACGCGCCAAGGACTCTCCTGAAGCGCACGAGCGGTCGCCGCACCCACCTGCATGCAGCGCTTGATCGATGGACCAGGCGGGTCCGGCTCAAGGAGCTTGCCATTCTCCTTGTGAGGGAGGATGCCGCCGCGGTTGCTGATGACCTTGCTGCCGTAGCAGTTGACGGCGAAGGGCACCACCGGAACCTCGAAACCCTTGCGGTCGTAGTCCAGGAACAGCAGGGTGTTGAGGATCGAGTGGGGCAATCCGGGGTCGTACAGCGGCTTGTAGGCATAAGCCATGTCAACGCCCTGCTCGATCAACCGGCTTGCCAGCCACCGGGCTCCCTGGGGGTGGCCCTGGTACCTGAACGCCTTGTCCGCGGGCTCATCCCAGGCGTTTCGCTTGCCAGCGGCAAATCCCTTCTGGAACGGTGTGGACTCCGATTCCTCGTAGGCCAGGATGCAGAAGGGGGGAATAATGGTCTCCCTGAAATTCTCGTACTGGTCATCGCCAAAAAATCACGACGAAGTCAGGCTCAAATGCCTGAATCTCGTCGCTGACTACACGGAAACTCTTGACCAGGCGCTCACGGTGTTGGGCGGCCGAGGCGACACCCTCGTCCTCCCCGTATTCCACCCGCATGGCTTCAGGCCAGTTGGCCGGATTCTTCATATGCTCAGGAACACGCTCGTCGCGCGCCAGCGTAATGTTGATCGGGAAGGCTCTCTCCTCGTCGGATACCAGCATTGGAGGATAGTGGGTCACGCCCGCGCCTAGGATTTCGGCCATCTTGACCTCCAGTTATTGAAAGAGTTAAGCGTCTCCCGGAGACCAGATCCAGTACCTGGAAACGGCACCAGCATCGACGCGCAGGTCGAAACCGGTGATCATTTCAGCGTCATCGGATGCCAGAAAGACCGCAGCCTTGCCGTAATGCGACGGGCTGGGGAGCTTGAGCAGGGGGGCGCCCCTGCTGGCGTCGGGCAGCAGGCCCGAGGCGCGCTGTCCCAATCGGGGTCCCGGCCAGTCTTCCACACCCCACCTGGCCGCCCGTTCCAGTGCCTCCGACTGGCCTGTGGCAGTGGGCGTCAGGCTGTTGACCCGGATGCCGTACCGGGCAAGTTCCATAGCCACCGAACGGGTGAAGTTCATCAGCCCAGCCTTGGCGGTGCCGTAGCCCACGTTGCCGGGCTCGCCCTGGTGTCCGGCGGTGGAGATGATGTTAATGATGTTGCCCTTCCGGTCCTGCTGGATCATCGAATGGGCCACGTACTTGGTGAACAGGAACGCACCGGTGAGAATGATGTCGGTCTGGCGGCGCCACTCATCGAGCGGCATGTTCAACACGCCCTTGAAATTGAACTGGGCCGCGCCGTTCACCAGAATGTCCACGCCCCCGAACCGTTCCGTGGCCGCGGAGATGGCGGCGAGCACCTGTTCCTCATCGGTAACGTCGCAGGCTACGCCGATGGCCTCGTGCCCTTCGGCGACGATGGCTGCGGCGCATTTCCCGGCATATTCCTCGCGGACATCGACGCAGACCAAGTTGGCGCCCTCGCGGGCAAGCTCCTCGGCGATGCCGCCCATGATGTTGGGACTCGTGCCTGTCACCAGCGCCGTTTTACCTTCGAGTTTCAAGCGTGTTCCTCTACCATATGGGTACTTCGCTGAATTGTTCTGCCTGAGTGTTCAAAAGATTATGCTGACCGCGCCGTGCCAGGAGAGGGCTTCCAGATCCAGCACAGCGCGGCGGTGCGCTATCTTCAAGTTCCCGCCGTCGCGCCGCAGGATGTAGTCGATGCTGCCAATGTAGGGGGCTCCCTCGCCGTTGCGGAACCGGTACACCATTACGTTGGCGGCAACAGCGAGTTCGCCATCCCTAGTCTCTTCAACCCGCACGTTGGAAACGAACCGGCGGGTGCGCGACCACGGATACTCGCGGTGGGCATGGCGGCTGTTGAGTCGCACCGCCCGGGCGCGCAAGCGGGTGATGTCGTCGTCGATGAACACGAGGTCGCGCCGGGGGTCCCCGTCGGGCAGGTCGGTGGTGGGGACCACATAACGACCATCCTCGGTGAACAGACTCACCCAGTCGTCCAGGCGCCAATCATCGAGCAGCGCTGCCTCTTTGTAGAGGAAGTCCTCGACCAGCTCGCGCAACGTGGGGCTGTTAACGGTTGTCATATTTCACCCGGTCCGGCAGGGCTTTAGTCGTCGGTTGCCAGAGCGGCTTCCGTTTCCAGGGGCTGACCGTCCTGCACGTCGGTCTTGCTCATGCCCTGCATATTCGCGTGCCATTGGCGCCAGAATCCCCGCATCTGCAGCTCATCAGTTGATTGCGGAGAGGGCCTGAGCATACCCCGGGAGATGTCGGACCACTCGGTTTCGGTGGCGCGGAAGCCCGCCTGGCATGACTCCAGGGCCTCCACATCGTCGGGGGTGGCAAAGCCACCCGGCCCGAGGAACGTCAGGAAGCTGTCCAATCGAGTGGCCAGCATGGAATCTGATTCCTCCCTTGGGACAAGGTGCCAGGCAGTGACATCCATGTGGTCGGGGGCCTGGGGTTCGAAGTAGCGGATGGTGATGGCCATTATGTCGTTGATGACCAAGTTCGGATATATGATGAGGTTACGGGAAGTGTCGGCCATCCGCCAGGTGCGCTCTTCCCCGTATTTCTCCACGAGCCGCTCGCGGACCCGGGCCATCGGCTCCCTGGCGTCCTCGCCGTACAGCGGGTGCCAATGGGCGATGGGACGGCCATTCCGAACCGCGGATTCGATCACGCAATGGCCATTGCCCAAGGCCTTGGCTGCGCCGGGGAGGCGGGATGCCATGGTTTCCCCGCTGTCGTCGGTCCCGAGACTGGAGATGTAATCGAGATAGGTCTGGTGCGTCGGGATCAGGTGATAGCCATCGAGGCTGTTTTCCACCAAGAGCTTCCAGTTGGCCTTCATGGTGTACTTGTTGGAGCCTGGGACTACCCGCATCCCCTCCTCGGCCTGGTCCACGATCAGGTCAAGGTAGTCCCTGGCGCCCGCCAAGTAACTTACCAGGTCTTCGACATAGGGGTTGAAACTCACGAAGACAAAGCCCCGGTAGCTTTCGACCCTAGGAGGTTCCTTCAGGCCCAGATCGCTCCGGTCGAAGTAAGGGCCGTAGGCCTCCTCGCCGGGAACGCCGATCAGATCCCCGTTGGTGTTGAAGGACCAGGCGTGGTAGAAGCACTGCAGGACTTCGGCATTCCCCTGATCGCGGCGGCAGATTAAAGCCCCGCGGTGGGTGCAGGAATTGAGGAAAACCCGCACCTGGCCATCCCTGCCACGGGCGAAGAACAGCGGGCGGCCTACTACTGTGCGGCGCCGGAAGTCCCCGGGGTTCTCGACTTCCGACTCGTGGCCTAGGTAGATCCAGCACTGGTTGAAGATGTATTCCTGTTCCCTCTGGAACAAATCGGTGGAGGTCATGGACGAGCGGTGGACCTTGAAGAATCCCCGCTGCCGGTCGTCAATAATCAGGTCTTTGATCTCCATAAATTCACCTGTATCCCCCAGCGTCGATTCGGATTTTTCGCTAGCCTAGAGTTCTTCACGAGGGGTGTCAACAAGCAGTCTTGGCAGTGTCGTAAAAATCACCCGTTCCGCAATACCGGATCATAAATCAGGGACACTGCACTGGAGAACCAACGGCTGTTTTTCTAGCGATCAAATCCGAGCAACACCTCGAGGGTGTAGTCCCCAACGTCGCCTTCCGGGCTCCACAGGACAACGATGTATTCGCCGGAAGCAGGGGCCACCCACTCGAGGTACTTGCCTCTCTGGATTCGACCCCTGTCAACGAATCTGTCCGCCTGCGTCATGCCGTCGGGTGCGAATAGCCACAACCGCACGTCCGGCATTTGGGCTAGCCGGTAGTTGGCCCTGATTTCGTATTCCTGACCCTGGTCGGCAAAAAAGCGGAAATGGTCGAAGTCCATTTCCTGATCGAGCGATCCGGGAATAACCTGGTCCAAGCCGATTCTTGTGGCTGTGCGGGGAGTGCCACCGTGATCGTCGTTCCCAGCCACTCCGGCCAATACGGTCAGCGTATAGGTGCCGGTGTCGCCGTCGGGACTGCGAAAGACCACGTAGTAATACGCCGATTCGGGCGCCACCCATGGTGTGTAAGTATCCCTGTACTGGCGGTCGAAAGGCGGGTGTTCGTGGACGAGAGTTTTTCCGTCTGGGGCGAGGATGATAACAGGCTGGTAAGTAATAGTGTCGTGGTCGAAAATAACGCTGTATTCGCGGTCCGCCTCGGCCCGGAAGACGAAGTAGTCCTGGTCAAGAGAATGTTCCAGCTGTCCCTGAACAGTCTGACCCAGCCGTATGGGAGATGCCGAGGACGCGGTGTCGCCGTGGTCGCCGGTTTGGGGAGCGGTCTCAGTCACGTTTATGAAATACGACCCAGGGGTACCGAAGGGGTTTTCCACTGCCAGGTAATAATGCCCGGTCTCGGAGGCCAGCCACCGGTTGCGGCTGCCTTGTTTGCCCCAACCCTCGGCTGGCTTGCCTTTCTCCCAGGCGCTCCCTGGCGGTCCGAACAACGTGACCCTGGAATACTGGACACTGGAGTGGCCCACGGCTACCTCGTATGAATAGCCACTCAGTGCATCAATGTAGAAGTAGTCAACATCGGTCTCGTGGCCCAAATATCCCTCGGCCCTTGACCCTATAGCCAGGGGCGTCGCGCTCTCAGTGTCGTCGCCGTGATCGTCTGCTACGGAACCCTCGGGAGACACCAGCAGGCTGTAGGGTCCAACGGTTCCCACCGCGCTTGCCACGGAAACGTAGTAGTCGCCAGTCCTGCGTGCGATCCAGGCCGTCTCGACGCCATACTCGCCGCCTCCGTGGGCTCGGAGCCAGGAGGGGCCGCCGTCCACAGTGGTCATAGTGAGATAGAAGTCCTCGGATGCGGTCTTCAGGTCAATGTTTTGATGATAGAAGTTTATCAGGTAAGTCTTCCCCTCCTCTGCACGGAATCGAAAGACGTCGGTGTCAAACACACTTCCCAGATCGCCCTGCACCCATCTGGACAGGGTGAGCGAGGCAGCATCCGATTCCGAATCGCCATAGTCGTCGGCACCGGAAACGGCCGGGTTGAATTCAGCAACAGGCCCACCGTGCATTTGCCTGAATAGCCTGCGGAAATCCTCCCAGCGCTCCGGCGGGGTATTGTTCCACCAGGCGAGGACGATGTCCTTGGTTTGGAGGGGAACGGAGCGATCCAGGGAGTGGATCGCCTGCAAAAGTTCCCGCAAGGCTCCCGACGTAGTATGCAACCCCAGGGAGAGGGACAACTCGGCCAGGAATTCCTCTCCCATGGAGTAGAAGCACCGTGATCGTGAGTCAGCCTGGAGGAAGAAACCCGGTTCGCCCAGATCGTGGATGTTCCGCACCTCGTCAGATCTGCAATTTCCGTCGACCCGCTTTCGCAAATTGGCTCTTCTACTCTCGAGGCTTTCAACTCCCACTCGGTCCTTGACGTAGGTGGCCATGAAACTCGCGCCTCCCTCGAGGAGCCAGGCAGGATGAGCGAACGCGAAGTAGTAGTGGGCCAGTTCGTGGTAGATAACGGAAAGGGGGACCGAGTTCCCCTCTGGTCTGGTGGCCCTGAAGTAGCCCCCCGCATACGCTCCACCCCCTTCCCAGTCTCCAGTCAGGCTAGAGTAGTGGACTTCAATTTCGGTATCGGGTCCAACTACCGGTATCAGCGCTACTACGAAGTCCCGGGGAAAGGGAATGCCCAGAAACTCCTCAAGGGCCACAAGACCCTCGGCGATAGTGGCTGTGATGTCCTCACCTTGAGGGAATGGTTCCTTCTGAATTGCCCAGATGGATACTTCGCCTGCCAGGGGAAGATTGACGATTCGGGATTCGGCGTATCGGGAATTCAGCATCTGGAAGTATTCATCCGGGGCGTTATTCAACACATCCGGAGCGGTGATCAGAAAAGCGGCCTCCTCGTCGTTTAACCCATCGGCGAACCAGGACTGCCGTGTTAGTTCCATGTATGCGTCGGGCCGTTCCTGCATCAGGAAGGATAGGGCCCCAAAAAGGTGGCGATTTCTCCAACTTAACGGGCCGGGGGAAGTATCCAGAATCCGGGAAACCAGCTCGGGGTCGCGTGGCGCCACCACTGCCAGTCTGTCCAGATCCCACCAGACCTGGGAGGTCACAAACTCTTCATCAGCAATTTCGGGCGCGGCGGCCAGCCTGCGTCCCAACACAGGATCCCGGACAACCACCTTCGCCAATCCCAGAATGGTCTGAACGTCGTCGTAGTTCGCGTCGTAGCGCAGCCACGGAAACTCCAGCACCGTTTTGGCGAGTTGAGAGTCCACCTTGGCTATAGCTACAATTTCGGCAACGACTTCGGACTCCTGCTGAGAGACACCGTCCAAAAGCCAAGGCACGGTGGCCAGCCTGCGTCCAAGCACAGGATCCCAGGCAATAAACTTCGCCAAGCCCGGAAAGGTTTCGCGGTTACCATAGTTCGCCTCGCGGCGCAGCCACGGAAACTCCAGCATCACTCTGGCAAGTTCGGGGTCCACCTTGGCTATTTCTACAATTTCGGCAGCGACTCCGGATTCGTGCTGAGACACGCCATCAGTGAGCCATGACTGGGCCGCCAGCCCCTTCGCAAGGTCCTGGCCCTCATATGCGAGGCTTGCGCAGTAATAAAGAATTGACGTTTCCAGATCGTTGACCTCGTCGGCCAGCCAAGGGAGACCGACGAGAAGGGCGGCTGTCTCCTGATTATTCCTCGCCATATCCAACAGGAGATTCGCCGGCCAGTTCTCTGACTCCTGCAGGCCGTCTGCCACCCAAGCATATTCTGAAACCAAGGCAGCCAGGTGTTCATCGGCATGCGCCATTGAGTAAAGGAAGCCAATGGTCTTGTGCTCATTCTCGGTGACGCCATCCACGAGCCATGGCCAACTAGCCAGCTTGTTGGCCACCTCGGGTGACCGAAGCGCGAGTTTAATGATGAACCTCTTAGCCCCCGCATGAATGTTGTCAGGCGGACTTTCAAACCACGGCAGGAATTGCGACATTCGACGAGCAACCTCTTCCTCTTCGGCCGAGAGTTGCGGCGCGGAGGGAGGAGGGACCGTGGCAGGCACAACCGGTTCCGGTGAGGGTTGCCGCGTGGGGGCCGGCGGAGTCATAGTAGGCAATGCCGGTTCCGGTGAGGCCTGCGGCGTGGGGGCCGGCGGGGTCGTCGCAGGCAACGCCGGTTCTGCTGTGGGTTGCGGGGTGGGGGACGAAGAGATAGTGGGACTAGAAGTTTCCGCAGGGGCGAGGGGAGTTAGGGGAGGGACGATCGCAGCCGGTGATACCGGTTCCGGTGAGGGTTGCGGCGTGGGCGCCAGAGGGATAGTGGAAGTGGAAGTTTCCACGGTGGTAGGCATAGTTTGGGCAGGGACGATGGCAGCCGGCAATACCGGTGCCGCTGTAGGAGCTACGCCTTGAGGGGTGGCCGAGGTTCTGCGTGGTATGCCGGAGGTTTGCGGGGAGACAGTCCAAACGGCGGTGGCCACAGGCACGGCAGTTGAAGTCTGCGACTGGGTAGCTGGTGGAATCGGGGTTTCAGCACCACATCCTGCAAATAAAGAGGCCAGCAAGAGGGCAGCGACCGCAAGAAACGGGGCTGGAGTGAAGAACCTGAGGGAGTCGAAGTTCAATACCAGGCACGTCCAGACTAAAATAAGAGGCAGTGTGGGTGAAGTATGCGTTCAACACGGCGGACTATAAAGGGAATTGGCGAGCCATTACCAACGAAAAGCGAGGCGCCGGAGCCACCCATGGCAGCAGGTTCATCCAGTGATCACGGAACCGGGTTCGTCATGGTAACACCGTGAGGAATAGCCTCCGCTTTTACAGGGTTACCATTTGATGGGGTTACTCAGGGTTGCCCGAATACCAGCGGGTGATTATGGGCTCAGCCTTGGCCGCGGCCGCCTGTGATGTGCTTTCAATAAAGGCATACCTGACATAGCAGATTCCCTTGTCCAGTCCGGAGCACCTGTCGTTTAGCGTTTCTTCACGCATAGACAGGTACAGGCGCCGGAAATCCTGGCGAAATTGCTCGTCGCCCAGGGTGTCGTAAAGCTCGTTGAACAGGCCTCGTCCCAAGGTATATTCGCACTGGGATTTCTGGATTATTCCTCTCAAGGACGGATCCTTCTGGACCTTTTCGTACAACTGGTCCAGCTCCGAAATGTTATCCACCAGACTGCATTCGGTGCCGAAGATGAAGAAGCCGCTGCCCGTTGAGACCCCGGCCATAAATTCGGCGCCGCCTTCCGAAATCCAGCCGGGGAAGAAGCTCCAGTAGGTGTGGGCCAATTCGTGAGCGATGGAGCGGGAGTTCTCCACGCTATTGATGGAGACAGAGAACACGCCTCCCGGCCCTCCAGCGCCCAGTTCCCCAAAGGCATTGGCCACCAGCAGTCCCGCATAGGTCTTCGGGAATGGAACTCAGATGAATTCCTCCTGCCTCCGCAGGGATTCCTCCAGTATGTCAATAGTCCGGTAATTTCCGGGGTTCAGGTTAACCACCGAAATCGCCACTTCGCTGGAATATGGAAGGCTGACCACGCGTTCCTCCACGGTGTCCAGGGGCAACTCGAGCAGGTCATCCAAATGCCAGGGACTGTTCGAGAGCACCATCTGCATCGCTGCAATTACCGGTGCTTCGTCGTCTGTAATGCCATCGCTTACTCTTGGGTGAGCCATGATTTCCTCGAGGTAGTTGGTGTCCTCAAACCAGAACGACGCACCCAGAGAGTACGTTGCGGCGGCGTCGATTCCGTCAACCGTCTCGAGGAAAGGCATGTCGAGTATTTGGAGCGCCGTGGGTTCGTCGGAAAAGGAGCGCCGAGTCCACCCTCTATAGGCCGTCCGGGATAACCAACTCAATTCTTCTACTACGGCTAACTCGTCATTGGTAAGGCCGTCTCGAACCCAAGGTTTCTGCATCAACCTGGGGAAAAGCTGGTCCGCATTCAGAGCCGTTCCGCGCAGTTGCAGGAGGGCGGATTCTTCGTACGGGGAAATTCCATTCCTCACCCATGGCAAGGCCTCTATGACCCTTGCCGCTTCGCGGTCCTCCTCCCGAAGAACGAGAAGCACCAGGGTTCCCAGATCGTTGTTGGTTATGCCGTCAGACAGCGCCGGGTCGGACAGGATCCTGCGGAGCGCCGGACTATTTCCCCTCGATAGATCGCGGAGAGTTTGAAGGATGGAGAGGTCGTCCTTGGTGACTATGTCAAGGAACGCCATTGCTGCGATGCGGCTCGCGGATTCAGGGTCTCGAGACGTCAAGTACAGGAGATTGACTATAGCCGTCTTTTCCTCGATACCTATGGCATCCTGGACCCATGGACGGCGGACCGTCGACAGGAAGACTTCCGGTGCCTGGAGGTAGAGTTCTGTGAGATGCCACAGCGCTTCAGTCTCGTGGTGGGCGTTGGAAATGTGGGAGGGTTCGATGTAGTCATAGACAGGGTCCACGCCATCCTGCACCGACCGCAAGGATTCCACACCTGCGGCGATCTCAGGCCCCTGAGTTTTCAGAAACAACGGATAGATATCGGCCGTGGTGCTGCCCATATCAGGGTCCTGTAGCGCGGGATTTGATAGCAGCCGACGCGCCTCAGGTAAGTTGTCCTTGGCAAGGTCCCGGAGAAAGGCCATCACGAAGACATCGTCATACTCCACGGTATCCAAGAAGGGCAGGTCGAGAATCCGCAAAGCCGATTCTTCGTCCACGTCTGCAATCTGGATGAGAAAAGTGACTAAAATGGCGCGGTCCCAGGTGGAGCCCCTTGAGGCATGCCGCATCCATTCGCTTGCGATAACTGCCCAGAACACGTTGGGGTGGAGTTTTGCCAGTGTCTGCAGGCCTTCGATAGTCTCCGGTTCGGTGTCTACACTGCGCTCGTCCCTCCGGGAAGGTCTTCCGTCGCCGACCCAATGCAGAGACCTGATCGCCTCCGCGGCTTCGGGATCCAGCGTATCAAGGTAAAAGAGCGGGATCAGGGGCGCCAGTTCGTCAGTGATTCCGCCTGCAAACTCCGGCAATGCCAGTATGTGCCGGAGTGCCTGCCGGTCGTTGTCGAATAGCTCAACGATCTTATTTATGGCTATCTCATCCGGGATGTCGATGGTCTCGACAACGGACATCTCGACCAGTTGCTCCGCGAGTTCGGTGTCGTTTTCAGCCAAGTGAGCAGAATCCCGGACAACCCACTGTTCGCTCCACGTGAAATCCTGGTCCTGGGTAGCGATCCACGTCCTGGACATTATCGACCGGAAGGCCGGTTCCGAAACTTTCGCAAGCCGCCTCAGATTTGCCACCATTATTCCATCGTTTTCCGAAATACCATCCTTGACCCAGGGCAGAGCATCGATCTCATCGAACATAGCGATCAGGTGTGCGGGCACAGGTGTAGGGAATGATGTGGGCACAACAGAGGGAGCCCGAGTTGGCGCAATCGTTTGAGGCACAACGGGGATCGCCGCAGGTGGAGCTTGCGGGGTGACCGTAGGTGGGGTTGAGGGCACCAACGAGACTTGGGCGGGAGCTGTGGGTGTTCCCTCCTCCGCGGCCGAGTCCGAGACTGGCAGAGTGTAGGTGCCGCAGGCCAGGATGGAGGCGGCTGACAAGAGGATCAGCAGGCCTAGAGACGCAACGACGACGACTGCCCGAGATGCGGCAAAGACAGCCGTGCTTCCCTTGTGAAGCGTATTCCAGCCTGTTCGGATCAGCCTTTGGACGCCGGTCCCATTTCCATCCATCTAGCAGCCTCGGGGCAGTCTTTCCCGGGCGACGTGGTGGCAATGCTATTAAATTGAGTGCAAAAGCACCAATTCGTTGAATTGCTACCGAGTTTGTCCTAACAAGTTTCCGCTGCATTGCCGGCAAGGGAAGTGGCGCACCGCAAGATGAACTGACGGTCACGAGGGTGGCAGGGGGAAAGGGGTCCCGAGGCGCCCGAGGCTGCTCTGCTACACCCTTGCTTGCTCCCGAAATAACATCGCCTGCACCAGAGTCACGATGCGAGACCCTAGCAGCCCGTCTGAGGATTGACCAACTGGCGGTGTCGGTCAGCCGGGATTACCTGCGGCACAGTCGTGCGGTTGGTGCGGTCTTAGCACAGTGCGGCTTGTCGCCTTGATTGCCAAAATCCACGGGCCATGGCCCGCACGTCTCACTGTGTTACCCGGCTGGCGGCCTTTGCCCCTCACCCTTGCCGGAAACATCCCGGACCCGTACCGGATAGCCACGGCCCCGCCTACCGGAACAGCCTTCAGCAGGTTGTGGCCAGCGCAGATCAGCAGCCCTCCGGTGCCACCTCGCCAGACCCCGCCGACGCAGGAACTGACCGGAAGCCACGGCCCTGCGTGCATCTGGCCGAACACGGCCTCACACGCTCCATCCGCGATGGGCCCGTTCGTCGTAAACGTTCTGCCCGTTCGTCCCGCAGCTTGCGCGCGCATCCGGTCCTGGCTGCACAGTCCTTGTGAGGCGCCGCGGGCGCGGGTGGCGGCACCCAGCCATGGCGGGTTTCTCCGGCGCGACGAACGGGTCAACTCCCAAGGCGCAGAGTTCATCCACCTCTTTGGCCGAGTAGTACTCCGGCGTCGGCGGAGACTTCCTTTGGGACTGTGCCCACGTTCAGGATGGCCTTCCTCAATCATGCTCACGGCCTGACCTTGTCCGAGGGCTGTTCGTGGCACAGGCCGCCACGATCACCTGATGCTCGCTGTCCACCACCGCCTGGCAGTTGTAGGACTGCTGAAAGTCCCTCCCTCCCGGGCCGGGCATGATGCAGGAGTCCGGGTCGGTGAAGTTCCGCTGCGCCTTGTCATCAGGCACCCCAGGACGATTGCGGCCCTCGGTCTCAGCCTGCTCCGCCTCCGCCCGTGCCTCAGCCTCCAGCGCCGCCTTGGCCTCCCTTATCCTCCGCAGCCGTCCCTCCCGGAAGGCCAGTTCCTCCGGCAACTCATCCCCACGCCTGTCCCTCCCGTAGCGGCGGTCCTCCTCCTCGTCCACCTCCTGCGCCTTCCGGAGCAACTCGTCCACCTCGGCCTGCAACCGCTCCTCTCTCTCCCTCATCCGCCCGTAGCTCATCGCCTTGTGCTTTGATGCATTGGCCCTCACCTTGGTGCCGTCCAGGGCCACGTGCCCCAGCTTTACCAGTCCTGCTTGCCGGCAAAGCTCCAACACCTGCAGGAACAATTCCCCCAACGCCTCCAGATGGTCCTTTCGGAAGTCGGAGATGGTGCGGAAGTCCGGCGTGTTGTTCGCCGCCAGCACCCGGAAGGCGATGTCCTCGTGGAGACGCCGGGCGATGCGACGGGACGATGCCACCCCGTTGCAGTAGCCGTAGAGCAGCACCTTGACCATCATCCGTGGATGGTAGGGAGGGCCGCCCCGCCTTTCCCCCTCGTAGCGGGCGGTGATGGCCGAGAGATCCAACTGGTCCACCACGTCCGACATGAAGTAGGCCAGGTGGTCCGGCGGCAGCCATTCCTGCAGCGCCGCCGGCAGCAGCAACTGCTGGTCCGGATCGTAGGGAAGGTAGGTCTTGCTCATTGACCGCTCCGCTCGTCTGATGCTCCGCCCCATCATACCCCCACCGGCTCACCACCCCTGTTTCTCGGACGGGCTGCTAGGTCTGCATTGCGTGTGACGAATCGTCCGCGAGGGGCGGTGACGACACCTAGACCGGAGATTCCTGCAGCGCGAGGGAGGCCAGCCATTGCAGGACAGCAGTCGAGGCTTCGGCGGTGCGGTTCACCAGGGAATGCTCCCCGTCGTCCACCATTATTGAATTGGCGCTGGGGCAGTTCACTGCGGCCCTGGCAAGGTCCTGGGCCATTCCCATCAGCCGGGTGTGCGTCTCCCGGGAACCGTTGAGCGCGAGGATGGGTACCCGTATCCGGTCGGCGACATTGATCAGGTTGTACTTCTCGAAGGGGCCGTGCTTGTCAACGTAGGATGCCGCGCTGAAGAACTGCGGGATGGGGAAATTGACCCGGAATACTCCGTCGGGATCCCCCTCGTCCATCAGGCGCTGCGCCGTCTCGAGATTGGCCCGGAATTCTGCGGCGTCCTCGGACTCCAGGTAGTGCGAGTAGGACAGACGCACGGGTGAGACAGGCACTACGGCGGTGACCCGCGGGTCGTCCTGCGTGGCGGCGTAATAGGTGACCCGGACTGCTCCCATGCTGTGTCCCAGCAGCCCGACGGCGTGATACCCGCGCTTCTCCAGGTGGTCTATGCCGGCTCGCAAATCGCTCATGGTGCTTTCGAGAATTTCGTAGGCGTTGCCCTTGTAGTCCTGGCCCGGCGGGTTGTACCAGATGGTGTCGTGGGCATTGGTGTTCAGTGTAAGACAGGCAATGCCCTGGGCGCTCAGGTCTTCGGCCATGGACTTGGTGGCAGGATCGCAGAAATTGCCCCGAGACCCGTGAATCAGAAGGACCGCATTCACCGGGCCGGGATACTGGGTGTCGGCTACTGAAGCATAGAACGCACCGTCCAGCACCAGGCCTTCCCGGTTCGTCACGCTAATGAGATCGACCAGCATCTTCCACTCCGTATTCGACGCCCTGGGGCAATCGCGAATATCCCAATTCTAGGGGGCCCCCTCACGCACCGCAAGGACATCGGAGTTAAGTCTACATGCCCAGGCGTCATCCGTAGGTCGCGATCCTGTGGATCCATGCTTCCACGAGGGAGTCCCTCGGCGCCAACCTCTAGACACAAGACTCTGAGGGAGCACCGTTGCACGCCTTGGGATGCCGCCTTACACTGCCTTTGATATGGCTACACACGCTATGGAGACGTGCTATGACTGAACTGGATGATCGTTACGAACGAGGACTGGAAACACGGAGAATGTTTGGCGGCGGCCAAATCACCCCCGGGGGCCCTACGCCTGCATGGGAAATCGCGCCGGACCTGGAAAGGATCCTGGGTGAGGCGCTCTTCGGCACCATCTGGAAGCGGCCGGCGCTGACCCCGGTGCAGCGGGAAATGGTCACGCTGTCGTGCCTCGTAGTGATGAACCGCGAGGTACAGCTGAAGCGGCACTTGGGCAACGCGCTGAATGTGGGGTTGACGCCGGAACAGATCGTGGAGTTGATCATTCACGACACCTGGTACAGTGGAGCGCCGGCGGGCATCCAGGCGCTGGCACTGTGCAAAGCGGTTTTCGAGGAGCGCAGGATAGACTTCACGCCGGCCCGCATCCACGATTCCAACGAAGATCCCGACAGCCTGTTCCAGCGGGGGGACGAGTACCGGCGGAACTACATGGGGACCACCTCCCCGGCCCGTCCGGCTCCGCCGACTCAGGCTGAAAGGGAACTGGGGCGCACTACCGGCGAATACTACTGGGGTGCGACCTGGACGCGACCGGGGCTTGATCTTCCTTCCCGTTGCATCTGCACGATGTCATGCCTAGCGGCGCTGGGCCGCGAGGGGCCGCTGCGGAGCCACATCCGGGGCGCGCTGAACATCGGCTTTACGCAGGACCAGGTCATCGAGGTGTTCGGCCACATGACGCTCTACGCCGGGATACCGTTTGCCAGGGGCGCGATGGACATTGCCAACGAGATTTTCGCCAGCGCCTGACGATGCCGCCGCGTGCGTAGAAAGGTGATGAAGGGCTGATTTGCAACCGGCAGTTTTCGGGGACTCCGACCCTGGGTCCCCAGGAAATCTACCGCACAATGGTGTAACTGGATGCAGCAGCCCTTTTCAATAACTGGCTTTGAACGCACTGCCAAGAGACGTCAAGAAATCTTCCGAGATGAGTCCCAGACCGTCAGCTCCGCGGGAAGACATCCAAAAGACGATATAGGAATGCGCAATGCTCATCTCTTGGCCTTGGGACACGAGGAGGAGAACCTCTTCCCAAGCATCCGGGGCATGGGCGGAGCCGTCGACTTCTTCGGTCAGCGCAACATCAAGTGGTGGAAGAGCACCAGAAGCGGCGACGACACCACGGTAGACGGCCCAACCCGGAACATGGCAAGCTCCCAGGTGGCCTGCGTCAACTTCCTGCTGCCCCTGGCCGGAATTCCCGGAGCGTTGAAAGCGGCTTTGCAGGCTTTGGATGGTGACGTCCGCGAGGTTGTGGACGTACACCACGAGGGTAGTGTCTCTCCGGTGGAGTTCGAGTGGCTGGGCGTCCCCCGTTCCCTCGAAGGAGGGAGGACCAGGGGAGCTCAGAACACCAGCGTCGACGCTTTCCTGGTGGTCGAAACCGCATCAGATCGCAGTCGGGCCTACCTGCTGGAGTGGAAGTACGTTGAACGGTACCAGTCCACCAGGCCGGACTTCAAAGGCGAAAGCAAATCGGGCGACACCCGCAGGCTGAGATATGCCGACCTTTTCCGTGCTCCATATTCGGCGTTCAACCCGGACATCGTGCCGGACTTGGACGATTTCCTTTATGAGCCCTTCTACCAGATCATGCGGCAGAGGCTCCTAGCGGACCGAATGGTTCAGGAGCGCGAGCTTGATGTGGACGAGGCCAAGGTCGTGGTCGTTGTGCCGGATGACAACGTGGCTTACAGGACCGTTGGATCCGGCAGAACAATGACCTCCCCGACGCTGGCTCGGCGCTTCCCGCACCTGGAAACGGTCGAGGGTGTGATGCGGGCTTCCCTCAAGAACCCGGAGGCTCAGTTCGGCCTCGTGGCTCCGTCGATGCTTCTTGACGGAGTGGTGCAAACCCTCCCGGACGACACCGCGGAATGGGGCTGGTTATTGGCGGGACCGCTATGGAGTGTGACAGTCGATTCTTCGTTTTGGAGCCAGCGCACTTGCGGCACTGGAGTTGGTTCCACCCCAAGCCAGTGCCCTCCGCAGCTTGATACCTGCTACCACGCCCGATTCCCGCAATGCGGGCAGACCCGGAGAACAGGTGGCTGTGGCGAATACGTCGCGGGTTTCTCACTCGGTGGGGGGCAGGTAGCGGCGGAGCCTCTCCTCCAGGCTGGGCTGCGTCCCACCCTCGGTGGACAGCCCTCCTGCTTGGCTTTTCATCCTGACGGGTCTGCTTCGGCTGTTGCGTATGCTCTGACCAAGATCCCGGGGCCAGCGACTTCCGGGTCCACCGGGATTCTTGCCGCGCTCTGGCCGGTGGTCCAGCCGCGCCTGAAAATCGCCCATTGGTAGCTGAGTCCCTCAAAGTCTACGACCGCCTCCACCACGCCCTTTCGTTCATCCTCGGGCATTTCAGGCCAGCTGTCCGTGGTGGCCCTGCGGGCTGCCTCCTCGATCACTGCTCTCTGGGTCTCCTCGTCCGATCCTCGGTCTAGGCGCAGATCTGCGACCGCTCCCTGCTGGCGTTGGAGCTTTTCCGTGGCGGTTTCATGTTGGTTCATCTTCCTTCCCTCACGCTGGGTCGGTTGGCTTTTCTCTCTTGCCTCTTCGTCTCCTTGGAGGCGTACTTCCTGTTCCCCCGGCCCATTACGGCCTAGCAGCCCGTCTGAGGATTGACCAACTGGCGGTGTCGGTCAGCCGGGATTACCCTGCGGCAAAAGTTCTTGCGTGGTGCGGTTAGCCACATGCGGATTGTCGCTTGAAAATCCCACTGGCCATGGCCCGGCACGTCTCCCTGTTGTTCCCGGTGGCGCCTTTGCCCCTCACCCTGCCGGACATCCCGGCCCCGAAGCGGAACAGCTTCAGCAGGTTGTGGCCAGCGCAGATCAGCAGCCACTCCCGGTTCACCTTCGCCAGACCCCGCAGCAGGAACTGCCGGAAGCCACGGCCCTGCTTGATCTGGCCGAACACCGGCTCCACCGTCTCCATTCGAAGGGCGTAACGTTCCCTGCCCCGTTTCGTCCGCAGCTTGCGGCGCATCCGGTCCCTGGCTGACAGTCCCTTGGGTATGCGGCCGCGGGGCGCGGGTGGCGGCACCCAGCCATGGCGGGTTTTCTCCGGCGCGACGAACGGGTCAACTCCCAAGGCGCAGAGTTCATCCACCTCTTTGGCCGAGTAGTACCCGGCGTCGGCGGAGACTTCCTTTGGGACTGTGCCCACGTTCAGGATGGCCTCCTCAATCATGCTCACGGCCTGACCCTTGTCCGAGGGCTGGTTCGTGGCACAGGCCGCCACGATCACCTGATGCTCGCTGTCCACCACCGCCTGGCAGTTGTAGGACTGCTGAAAGTCCCTCCCTCCCGGGCCGGGCATGATGCAGGAGTCCGGGTCGGTGAAGTTCCGCTGCGCCTTGTCATCAGGCACCCCAGGACGATTGCGGCCCTCGGTCTCAGCCTGCTCCGCCTCCGCCCGTGCCTCAGCCTCCAGCGCCGCCTTGGCCTCCCTTATCCTCCGCAGCCGTCCCTCCCGGAAGGCCAGTTCCTCCGGCAACTCATCCCCACGCCTGTCCCTCCCGTAGCGGCGGTCCTCCTCCTCGTCCACCTCCTGCGCCTTCCGGAGCAACTCGTCCACCTCGGCCTGCAACCGCTCCTCTCTCTCCCTCATCCGCCCGTAGCTCATCGCCTTGTGCTTTGATGCATTGGCCCTCACCTTGGTGCCGTCCAGGGCCACGTGCCCCAGCTTTACCAGTCCTGCCTGCCGGCACAACTCCAGCACCTGGCAGGAACAATTCCCCCAACGCCTCCAGATGGTCCTTTCGGAAGTCGGAGATGGTGCGGAAGTCCGGCGTGTTGTTCGCCGCCAGCACCCGGAAGGCGATGTCCTCGTGGAGACGCCGGGCGATGCGACGGGACGATGCCACCCCGTTGCAGTAGCCGTAGAGCAGCACCTTGACCATCATCCGTGGATGGTAGGGAGGGCCGCCCCGCCTTTCCTCCTCGTAGCGGGCGGTGATGGCCGAGAGGTCCAACTGGTCCACGACGTCGGAGATGAAATAGGCCAGGTGGTCCGGTGGCAGCCACTCCTGCAGCGCCGCCGGCAGCAGCAACTGCTGGTCCGGATCGTAGGGAAGGTAGGTCTTGCTCATTGACCGCTCCGCTCGTCTGATGCTCCGCCCCATCATACCCCCACCGGCTCACCACCCCTGTTTCTCGGACGGGCTGCTAGATTTCCGCCTCGGGCAGAGGTCGAAGGCATTCAGCTCCCACTCCATGGCCTTGTAGCTTACCGGCCGGTTGCCGGTCTCCCACATTCCGTCTTTGAGGAACCGGAGCGTCTGGTCGTTGGTGCGTCCGAATGATGCGCCACCGAAGGATGCCAGCCGTGCCTCAGAAGTTTCCTGATTCGAGACCAAGTATTGCGACTTCCCGGGAAGCGGATATACGCATCATTTCTTTAGTGGAGGCTCCGCCGGGGAATTATAGCAAGACATAGCGCAGTTCCTTCCCGATCCTTCCCTAGCTTGCAGCGAAGGATATGACATTGCGCCTAGCGTTGGACGCGGCAGTGGAGCACGCCCATGGGCACTGACCGGTTGATGGGTTGTTGAGACCCTTTTCTAAAATACGACCACCCCGGAGCCAGCATTTCGGTGGTGGGGAGGAGGTTCTGGTGGGGTGTTGCCAGACGCCCGTTTGCGAAACTTGATTTTCGTCCCAGCCCGGGAATTCTCCAATTCCGAGAGAAAAGCCAGAGGGGCGCGTCATGGCGAAAATGGATGAGCGGCTCCATTCCGCAGAAATTGGAAAGTATTGCAAGCCTGAGGGTGCTCCACCTCGACAGCAGGTCTCTGCATCTGGTCAACAACAGGCTGGACACCCAGTTGCCTCCGCTGCTGTTCTCTCGGCGGGTCGCTTGGCGTAAACGGCCAGGTGCTGCCGCTAGAACCAATCCAACCAAACCCATAGCCGTTCCGACAGTCTCAGCCGGTTCGTGGACTAAGCCCAAACAGGCCTGGTCAAATCAGCCCAGCCTCGCAGAGACTCATCCCGCCTTGGCCAAGCTCGGCATTGGCTCCGGCGACGGTGCAGGACTTGCCAGTGTCCTGACCGCGCCGTAGACGAAGGAATCACTGGTCTGCTGCAGCAGCACCAGCGCACTGACCACTGTGGATTCCATGGTCATCACCCTCAAGTGCGGGATTCGCGCGTAGGCCGCGTAGGCACGTTCACCCGCCACTGCTTGATGGCATCGTAGGCCAGCCGGAAGTGACAGTTGGGCACATCTGCCTCCGGCAGCCCTTGCACACCGTGGAGGCAGTGTTTTGGGCGAGGTTCGCCCACCCTGAGCAACATCGCGTCGAGTGCCCTGCGCATGGAGAAATGGTTTTCTCGCCCGTTCTTGTTGTAGCTGCGGAAAAACAGCTACTCTTTCCGCCAAACGAAGACCTCCAACCGCCCCTACGCACGCGCTCTGTGGCTTTGCAATCGCCATGCGGCACAGGAGCAAGGAACGATTCGGCATCTCGGCGCATATTATCTTCAAACGGCTGTCAGAGCCGAACCCGATGGAGGCTGCCATGAATGTCAGGTCGCTGCGTATCCTACTCTTGCTGATAACCATGCTCCTGGCGGCGATGGCTTGCGGCGGTTCTCCCAAGGTAACGGGTCCGCTCACGACTAATCCGCCGCCCACGGAGACTCCGCTGCCCACGCTCGGTGAAACCGCACAGCCGACCAACATCATGCCGCCTACCCAGACTCCGGTGCCCACGCCTGGACCGATAACCTACTCGCGGCAGGTGGACGGGTATATGTTGGTTGCCCCTGAGGTGTTGCGCTCCGGGCAGACGCACAACATCCCGGTGTCGCTGTTCCGGAGAGCGGAACCCGCCGAGGGGACGGTGTGGCTGGAGCTCTCGGAGCCGGATAGCGGCCGGGTTGTAGCCACGGCGCCGCTGTTCGTGCAGGGGAGCGGGTCCGTGTCGCTGGCCGTGCCGCCGGAGGCCGATGGCTCCTATGTGCTGCGGGTATCCGGTGAAGGGACTGGCGGCGGGAGCTTCGACAATTCGGCCCGCGTACAGATTCAGACCGCTCCGGTGATCCTTTTTCTGGAAACCGACAAGCCAAATCTACAAACCCGGCCAGGAGCTGCAAATTCGCGCGCTGCAGATGAACAGCGACCTGAAACCCGTCCCAGGGCCGGTGACCGTGGAGATTCAGGACGCCAAGGGCATCAAGGTGTACAAGCGGGTGGTGGTGGCCGATGAGTTCGGCATGGCTTCGGCCAGCCTGCCCCTGTCCAGAGAGCCCAACCTGGGAGTTTGGAAGCTCACGGCACTCTCCAGCGGACAGACGGCCCAGTTGGATGTCCGCGTGGAAGAGTATTCCCTTCCCAAGTATGAAATCACCTTGGATATGCCCCAGGACTGGATCCTGGTCAATGATGCGGTCGCTGGCACCGTTTCTGCCGAGTACAGCTTCGGCAAGCCGGTGCGCGGCGAGGTGGAAAATCGTGGCCTCCCGCTATGTGGGCCAGTGGGAGGAGTACGCCACCTTCACCAAGGAGATCGACGGCGAAACCGCTTTCGAGCTGCCCGCCCCCCGATACGTGGCCGGTTCTCCCGCTGCCGGAGGACAGGGCAACCTGCAGTTGAACGTCACGGTGCGCGAGCAGGGCACCGGATACGTGGAGCAGACCAGCCGCCTGATTACCGTCGCGGCCTCTCCGGTGAACCTGCAACTGATACCGACCGGGTCTTACTTCAGTCCAGGCCTGCCCTTCTCCATGCTGCTGGTGGCCGAAACGCCTGGCAATGAGCCGGTAGACGCCGACGCTGAAATACACCTGGCCTACTACGGTGAAGAACTGGAGAGCATCGGTCAGGAATCCCTGGACGCAGAGGTCACCGAGGGCAAGATGTTGGTCGAACTCAATCCGCCCGCAAAGGCGGTGGCGATGACGGTAACCGCCCGCTCCAAGGGAGCGGAGGCGCGACTGGCCCTGCAAGCCAGCTATTCTCCATCGGGCAGCTTCATTCACGTGGAGCAGACCGGCGACCCATTGCTGGAAGTGGGCGGGCAGGCCGCCTTCAGGGTTCATTCGACCTCGGAGGCACGCAATTTCTACTATGAAGTGCTGTCACGGGGCCGGGTGGTCTTCTCCGGCATGGCCCGCACCCGGGAGATCGCCTTCGGCCTGACGCCGGATATGGCGCCGTCGGCCCGCTTAGTGGTGTACCAGATTCTCCCCAACAACGAGGTGGCCGCCGATTACCTGCCCTTCCAGGTAGCTGCGGGCTACCCGATGCGAATCAGCGCCGGCTTCAGCGTGGAGCAGGCGCGGCCCGGGGACTCAGTGGACATCCTGGTCAATACCGAAGGGGTGGCCAAAGTCGGTCTGGCAGCGGTTGACCGATCAGTGTTCATCCTGGCGGAAAACCGCCTCAACCTCCAACAGGTGTTCGCTGAACTGGAGCGTCTTTACACCGCGCCGAGGGTGGAAGCCCACCTGGAATATCTGCCTGACCGTGTGGTCACCCGCGGCGCCGCCGACACCTTCCGCGAAGCCGGGCTGATAACCCTGAGTAACAGGCAAGCCCCGGCAGGCGAGGAGTTCGGACGACCAATTCCAACGGCGACTCCCGCTCCCGCAATGATGGAAATGGAGGAAGAAGTAGCAATGGAGGCCCCAGAAGCGGTCAAAAGGGAAATGACCGTGGAGGGCATCTTACTGGCGGACTCCGGCCTCGCAGAGGTGGAGCGGGTGCGGCAATTCTTCCCGGAAACGTGGCTCTGGGACGACGTGATGACCGATGAGTCGGGTAGCGCCGTCCTCTCCGCCACCGCGCCCGACAGCATCACCACCTGGAGCCTGCGCGCTGTCGGAATGTCTCCCGAACACGGTTTCGGCGTCGCCAACACCGAGCTTGTCGTGTTCCAGCCCTTCTTCCTGCAGGTTGACCTGCCTTACTCAGCGGTTCGGGGCGAGGAGTTTCCGGTCAAGGTCGCACTGTACAACTACCTGGACACGGCGCAGGATTTCGTGGTGGAACTGGAGGAATCACCAGACTTCGCTCTGCTGGGCAACGACGTGAAAAATGTTTCCGTTGCGCCCGGAGAGGTGGGCGGTGTCGAGTTCGGCATCCGCTTGACCACACTGGGCCGTCTGCCCCTCAAGGTAACGGCGCGCAGCCGCGAATCGGGCGGACGCTGTGATTGAGACCCTGCTGGTGGAGCCAGAGGGCGCGGCGCGGGAATCCGTGGCCAACGCCATACTGTCGGCGGACGACCGGTTGGACTTCCCCGTCGCCGCACCGCCGGGGACCATCGCCGGCTCCAGCCGCGCCTACGTGGCCCTGACCGGCAGTTACCTGGCCCAAACACTGGACGGACTGGAGAACCTGCTGCAAATGCCCTTCGGCTGCGGAGAGCAGAAACATGATCCTCTTCGCGCCCAACATCTACGTGGCGCGCTACTTGGAAGCCACGGGCCAATCCAAGCCGGAGATAAGCGCCAAGGCCGAGTTCCTGATGACCACCGGCTACCAGCGGGAGCTGACCTACCGGCGCGACGACGGCAGTTTCTCCGCCTTCGGCCAGTCCGACCCGTCAGGCAGCCTGTGGCTGACCGCCTTCGTGCTGAAGTCCTTCGCCCAGGCCGACGGACTTATCTACGTGGACGAAACGGTGCTTCGGGAAGCTAGCGACTGGATCCGCCGCCACCAGCGGAGCAACGGATCCTTTGAGCCAGTGGGTTTCCTGCATCACCAGGACTTGCTGGGCGGACTGCAGGGCAACACCGCGCTCACCGGCTACGTCGCCGTCGCGCTGCTGGAGGCCGGCGACCGGGATGCGTCGGCCCGCGCCCTGTCTTATTTGGAGACGCAACTGGAAGAGATTACCGACGCCTACACAAAGGCCATCACTGCCTACGCCCTGGCATTGGGCGGCAGCCCTCGAGCCTCAGATGCCCACGAGCGGCTGATGTCCATGGGGGTTGCCGACAGAGACACGCTGTCCTGGGGCGGCGCGGCCGCCGTGGAAACCATCGGCTACGCAACACTGGCCCTGCTGGAGCGTGGTGACGGCATTAACGCCGGTCGCGCCGCACGCTGGCTGGTGGAGCAGCGCAACGCCTTCGGCGGCTACGGCTCGACGCAGGACACCGTTGTCGGCCTGCAGGCCCTGATCGGGTTTGCCGCAAATGCGCGGTTCGACGTGGAAATGACCGTGGAGTTGACCGCTGGCGAATGGAGTCGCCAAGTCTCGATCAACGCCGCCAATGCCGATGTGGTCCAGATCGTGGAACTGCCCGCCGCGGAGTCGGTGCGAATTCAAGCTGCCGGCGCGGGGCAGGCCGTTGCCCAGGTAGTGCACCGCTACAACATGCCCGAAGTGGAGGGGGCGTCAGTGGATATGTTCCGGATCGAGGTTGACTACGGCGCGGACCACGTGGCTGTCGACGACCTGATAGACATCGAAGCCAGCGTAACCTTCACTCCGCCAGAAAGTCTCAATCTGGAAGCCGAGATGGTTGTGCTCGACGTGGCCGTTCCGACAGGTTTCGCGCCGGTGGACGAATCAGTGCGGGCAATGGTGGCGGATGTGCCACAGGTAAAGCGTAGTGAGACAGCGGGGCGGAAGGTGATTTTCTACATCGAGGACCTGGCCCTCGGCGAGGCGCTGCAACTGCATTTCCAGGCCCGCGCCCAATACCCGGTGCGTGCCCAAGCGGTAGCGTCACAAGTCTATTCCTACTATACCCCCGACTGGCGCGCCGAGACGCTGGGCGGCAGCATAACCGTAGCGGAGGAATAGGAAAGCAGACAATTCGGAGAAGACTCCCCTCCCCTGCGGGGGAGGGGAGGGAAACACCAAAGACCCGGCCTCATTCCGGGGTTTCCACTAAAATCGGGAGGATGGTGCATGCCTGTTCAGCCCTGAGCTTGTCGATGGGCTGGATATTGCTTTACTTGCGCACGTCGGCTTGGTGGGTGACGTACTCCGGCACCGAAGCTGTAGGCAAGAGTTGCAGATGAGGGCGTTCCTGCTCCAGCTTCCCCTGTGTCGGCTGGTTGCGCCTGTCAACCTGACACGTCCACCCTTCGGACAGTGTAACGGCTGAGCTCAGGCGCCTGGCCTGTTCTCGATGCCTCATCTCCTTTCGACAGCTCTCGCCTGACATGCACACTCTGCCGCTCGGTCAGGGGGCGTGTGGTTTGATATGCTTAGTCGGGTAACGCAAATCTCGGTTTCGCGAGGCATCAATGAATCCCTGGCAGTTGCTTGGCCGGGCACAAACTCCTGGCGGAGGAGCAGAACTCGTTCTGTACCGACGTGGCTCTGAGTTCTCGATTAAAGCCGATAATTGGGAACTCATGAACAGCCGTACCTACGGGTCAGAAGAAGCTATGGCCAAGCTGGGGTGTCAAAACCTGGCAAAACATCCAAGGGCCCGCGTTCTAATCGGCGGTCTGGGCATGGGATACTCAGTGAGGACAGCGCTGGACATTCTTGCAGCGGATGCCCAAGTGGTAGTCGCAGAGCTGGTACCAGCCGTGGTTGAGTGGAACAGGGGAGTGCTTGGCGACCTTGCCCGTCGCCCTCTTGACGACGGACGAGTTGAACTCCATGAAGCCGATGTAGCGCAGCTGATAAAGACCGCGGGAGGTTCCTATGATGCCATCATGCTTGATGTTGATAATGGGCCCGAGGCGATGGTCCGAGAGAGCAACGATTGGCTCTACGGCAATTCCGGGCTGGCCGCCACCTACGCTGCGTTACGGAGCGGCGGTAAATTGGCGATTTGGTCTGCCGGTTCTCAACCAGCATTCGTCAAACGGTTGCGCCGTGCCGGTTCGAAGTTGATGAAGTCAAAGTGCGAGCAAAGGGTGTAAGCAACCGCAAAGGAGGCTCACACCATGTCGTATGGGTTGCAACGCGCACTTGATGGAGAACAAGGTTCTGACGCTGGGTTCCCACCGTTACCCGGGCCAACCGTGCAGAGTCATTGTGGTCAAAGCCCCCGGCTGCAATGCCTGAAGTACGGTTTCCTGCCAAGGGTTTTGCAACCGGGTCTGCCAGAGACGCTCTGAGCTATAAGGAGGGGAGGTTTCCAGCCATGGCGTGCCAAGGGCGTCAATGGTGATACTCTGAATCCGTCCCATTGAACCGCCCGGTACGATGCGGAGATTCAGGCCGTCGCCGTGCATCTCGGATTCACTAAGAGGGTGTGTGACAAAAGTGCAATCAGGTTGGCTTGAGCCTTTTGAGCATCAGGTGGACCATCGCTATATGAACCCAAGTCTCTCCGGTTTCTGGCAGTTCCTCGTAGTCCTTGCTGAGCCGTCGGCACCGGCTGAGCCAGGCCAGCATGCGTTCAACCACCCATCTGCGAGGCAGCACCTCGAACTGGTGGCTGTCCGGTCTCCGGCGCACCACCTTCAGCAACCATCCTCCAGTCTCCCAAGCCCACGCAACCAGCCGACCGGCATAGGCCGCATCCGCCCAGATGACTTGGAGCCTGGGGAACCGGCCCAGCAGCTTGGCCAGCACCAGTCTGGCCCCGTCCCGGTCTTGGATGTCGGCGGCGTGAATCACCACGGCCAAGAGCAGCCCGGTGGTGTCCACTACGATGTGGCGCTTGCGCCCGGACACCTTTTTGCCGGCGTCGTAGCCGCGAGGCCCCCTTTTTCCGTGGTCCTTACCGACTGGCTGTCGATGATTGCCCCGCTGGGAGTAGCATCCCGTCCCTCGCTCTCCCGGATCACGGGACGCAGTGCCTCCAAAACCCGCTCCCAAGTGCCGTCCTTGCGCCATTTCCGGAAGTACCACCAGACCGTGCCCCAAGGGGGCAGGTCGTGGGGCATCATTCGCCAGGAAATACCGCCACGCAACACGTACAGGATGCCATTCACCACCTCCCGCAGGTGCACGGTCCGGGGGTGTCCCCTGAGCGAAACCGTGGGCAACAGGGGTTCCAGCAAGCCCCATTGGGCATCGGTCAAATCAGTGGGATACGCTCTTCGATCCATACCCCAAAGCTACAGACTACCCGCAAACCACACCAAGCTGTTCCAATGCAAGTTTCGACAATTGTCACACACCCTCTAGTACTACAGTCGCAGATTAGTTAGGCGCCGTTGGTAGTGGCATTTCTGGGCTCTGGCTTGGTGGCGCCGTCTCCACCATGACCAGTACAGGATGAAATCAGGCGGTTGGTTGTCCGTCCATACCAAGCGGGTGAGCAGTCGGCGCACCTCCGGCACTGTCATGGGAATCAGCTCTTCATCCGGGCCGTAG
>CASHTH010003706.1:0-33332 GCA_030341885.1 Geodia barretti
CCGAGGAGTTGGAGGGAAGTGAATCGAAGAGCGTCGGCCACAGGTTCCGGCAGAGAGTCCCTGTTCTTCTCTATGAACCCCTCGATCTCATAGGTCACCTGACAGTCATGTGATATACAGCACATTAGTCATGTGACTAACAAGTGATATCAAGTACACAATAGAATGGTATAAAGTTAAAGGGCAATGAAATTCTGTCGTCCTTTCCTGGTTGTGAGTACATTTTAACCCTCGGTGCGCATGCGCAGCAAGGGTTCAGTAGTCGTGTACGTGTGTCCGCGACTATTCTCGCACTACAGGCTACGAGGCGGCTTATGAGCGATACCAACAGCTTTAGCGGTACATGGGCTAGAAAAGTAAAATGGCGATTTTGCTGAAACGACTGCGTTCGAGAGCGACAAACTGGCACGGTAGCGGAGCGCGTTGCTTGGCCCAACCCATCAATAAGCGGTGCGCATGCGTGTATTAGTGGCTCACCTCGACCTGATCCGCTTGGAGAGAGCACAAGAAGCCACAGCGAAGGGTGTGTATCGACTCCCGCATGCTATCTACTACTGTAGCTAGCCAGTGTCAGACTCTCCGCAAGCTATATACTAGCGGGAGACCGCGAGTAAACGGCAATAGCCGAGGGTTTGCACTTCAAGTAATGGGTGGGGGCCGGAGGTCTGATGGATAAGCACCCCCCTCTCTTGATCGTGAGGTCCCTGGTTCGATCCCGGGTGTGTGTACGCCTTTTTTTACAATGATGTAATAGAGTGTTGGTATATATGGAACGTTTTTTCATCACCTCTCAAGGCCAGCCCGAGTGGCTAGGTGGTTAGAGTCGTGGGGACTGACACCATAGGTGCGGGTTCGTATCCTCGATCCCGCACTAAAGTGTCAGGTGGTCCAGAGCATTGGCTGGGAACAGCTCTGGTTCCTCCCCTTACCCACAAATCTACCACTGACCAACGTTTCTCAAAGGGCAGCGTACAGTTCGGCATTGCACTGCGTCCGTAGAGATGAAGGGCTGGCCGTATTTTTTTAACCTTGGTTTTTGCACTAAACAATCCACGGGTAATACGAAAATTAATAGAGAGATGAAAGGTTGGCAATATTTCAACCTTATATATATTTTTGGGCCCCAAACAGAAATAGGGCTGGCCATTTTTTTGAAAATAATCCATGGAAATGGTGCATAACATGCTGTTCTTTTTGATGCTCAAATGGTGCCACACTTGTGTATGGGTTCCACATTTCTATATAGTGTGCCGAGGGTTTGCACTTTAGCGCTTTTCATTCTAGTTGTGCTATTGCAACATGCATTGCATATGACAAATATACTAGCTAGAGTACTGCCGTACTTAGTGACAGTATACCAGCGAATACTTGTGTTGTATGGCATCTTATGAGCTCCATATCTGAATTAAGTGTAACATCCCCTCATGATTAATGTCTGAACTAACGTCTCCAGCGTAGTGGCTGATGGTGAATTCCAGGGCGTTGCCACGGTGAGGAGCAAAGCACTGGTGCTTGTTGAAGCTCTCTCGGGACCTCTGAACAAATGCCTTCTCAGAACCCTGCACCCCAGAGAAATTAACACTAAATTAAACTTGTACTGTATGTATGTATGTGTACGTATGTTGCAGTGCTCAGCATGAGCTGGTCCCGCAATGCAGATGTCCCCCCACCTACAAAATTTCAAAGAGAAAGCTTCGGTGGACGACTAAATGCACTGTTAGAAATTCGTTTTCTCCCTCGTAACTTTCCCGCCATACATTTTAGGTTGAAAATGTATGTGTTACAGATAACAATATGAGAGTATGCACAGTCACCGTGAGGCATTGTAAGGTTGGTAACTAACATTGAGCCCCTTGCACTGTTCATCCAGTAGACAGAGAAGGCCAATAGGTCTGGCCAGGAATAGGTCAATCACTGGAGTATTGTCAGTGTACGATATGTCAAGGTCATCTACTCCTTCCTTGGCACACTCCAGCTGATGGAGAGAGGAAGGAAGAGAGAGGAGGAAAGACGAGGAGAGGAGAGAGAGGAGAAAAGACGAGGAGAGGGAGAGAGAGGAGAAAAGACAAGGAGAGGGAGAGAGGAGGGAGGGAGAGAGAGACAGAGAAAAAATGAAATGAGATGTAAAGGAATAAAGGTTGCGTGTGTTGGTATATACAACAACTGATTTGGCACTGGTTGCAAAATATCTCTCTGTCTACTCTAAATACGAGGACAAATTGCGTCATAATTAATGATGGATGAAGGGTATAGTATCACATTACTACACGTATGTATGTATGTATCCGTAACATGCACACTGCTTTTATATGCACAACGTGTTGTACTTTTTCCATGGCGAAGATCTGGTGGTTGAAGTACTGTTGGAGCTGCTCGTTGGCGAGATTGATGCAGAACTGCTCGAAACTGTTGGCCTCAAAGTTCTCAAATCCAAAAATGTCCAGAATACCTGCAACAAAAGAAGACATAAACACAATACTCTATTTACCGTACTTTAACTTATAGAGTATATACATAACTTCTGGCAGGCAAGGAAGACCACCTAGTCGTCTGAATTGCGCGCTTTTTCTCCATAATATGTACAACTGATCGCCACGACAATACACATGTAGAAAATACCATGTGATGCCAAGAGAAAAAAGATGGGGAGCTCTGGACAGCTGTTTCGGGCTTGTTGGCCCTCATCAGCAGAGCATACCGCAACTTCTCTCTCTGGCATCACGAGTTTATAAAGGCTACCGGGACACATGCACGAATTGGAACATACACAGCTTTTGAAGGTTGCTTTGAATTTGAACGTATAGCTTTTTGAAGGTTGCTTCACTCGCCAAAAATGTATGGCATTTGTTATAATTGTGTACTATATATACCGATGTTGAGATGGTCCTCCGTTACTGAGAGCTTGCTCCTGGAGTAGTTGTCTCTTGGTTGGAGGTGAGTGTTTATTCGCGAGACGATCCACTGGAACATGCGGGAGTAGAGTGCCTTGGCAGCTGCGTCCCTCACGACCGCAGCCTTGGAACAGCTGTACAACTTGTCCACCGGCTCTCCTGTGGACAATACAGTCTGTCAACTTACACCACTCTTCATACACACACGTGTACAGAGGAACCTTATTTTTTCCCCTAAACTGTGGCCAATACAATGTCGAGTGATGCCACACTTCGTACTCAGTGGAACCTGATTTTCCCCTAAACTGTGGCCAACACAATGTCGAGTGATGCCACAATTCCAAAACTGCCAATCCACGAACATTTGGAGCAGAACAGACCTCTGGTGACAGTTCGAAGGGTTGTGAGAGCAAATGAGACTTCCGCGGAGCTCTCGAGACAGAGGAGTTGGGACACTGTCTCTACCACTTCTGGGTTCCTGACGGTTGCACTGTCACCACCTCCCTCCTCTGAACTGACAAATTCCTGTGGACAAACGATGAAGGTGTGGAGAGGGGAATATAGGTGAAAGAGTAGGGGGAGTCGGAATGTCGCTGCAGTGCATAAAATAGCAGTATTGGATGACAGACACACAAACCAATACTGTGCATGTACACTGAGGGTTATAGGGTTTAATTACATCACTTTACATACAAAGCTATCTGCACTAGCCCTTATACGCTTACATACGTACTAGTATGCAGATAGATTATCTATCAGTTAGTGTGTCACTTACAATGTCCCCGATGTGTAGGATGGCAGCGAGCAGAGTTATAATCTGGTCCACCTCTGAACTAGAGAACCCTATGCTCTCCATACTCTCCAGAACTGCTGAAAATGCCTCTCTGTAAATTTGGGGGAGTGAAATAGAGCTGGAAAACAACACAAACACACATTAGCAAAATCACCAGGAAAGGCAATTATGTGGAATGGGATGATGAGTGTTGTAAGTTTCATCTGTACCTAAACTACAGTGTTGTTGATTCGAATCTCACCCAGGGCAGCTCTTATTTCCTTGGAAAAAAGATTTGTCCTGGGTGTTGTTTGCCTTGTTTTTACATTCTTAATACGAGACTGCAATAGTTGCAGCAGGTACAGTACGTAGCTTAGAGTCCCGACATAGACAGCTACACATGTTTGCATTACACTCGTGAGTCGGTCTACAATCCTAAACTAATTGACCGGTCCTCAATAGGCCCTTGACCGAGGTGAAATATTTACATTCCACGCACAGGGAACTACTGTACTACTGTAGCCTTCAACACAGGGCCCTGACTATATGAGGTGAGTGTTTCATAGACGAAAAGACTGAGGCCGAAAGCATTGTACACCAAAACAAGGTTGTTTTCTTGTGACCCCCTGTTCAAGGTCATGTACAAACATGTAGGAATGTTGTAGGGAGTGTAGTGTGGTCCAGACCTGCTGTCTTCGGAGCTGCAGTCTTTGGTGAGTTGGCAGTAGGTCCTGAGGTAGCGATGGTGCTCTGGACCCTGGCAGAGGAGGGGGGGAGGGGGGGAATGGAAGAAGAGAGAGACGAAGGTAAGAAAAGAGAGGGGAGAAGGGAAAGCACTCACAACTATAAAGAGTTTTATGGGTGTACTGTAGTTGCCTTGCAGAGCCCCTTGTTGATCATGCACTGCATGTAGTAAAGGCACATTGTGGGTGTTGATCATAGTATGGCAGAGACAGGTGACTGTAAGAGTTATTTCCCTTTCCTCCATTCTTGCACCTACACATGACTTGTAGCCCTACTTTTGGGGCACCAACATGCAGGTATATGCCTTACTCCTAAGTCTTCAACACTACATTTTTATAATCATGTTTACATCATACCTTGAGGTGTAGTTGGGCTTTCTTCTCTTGAGGTAGACCAGCATAGAGGTAGTAGAATATGTGGAAGTTTCTTTCCTGGAGGCCAAAATAAACATGTTAACCTCCTTACATCAACCACGGGTAGCGTTTCCTTGTACGCTGTATTGCAGGTTCTGTAGTAAAGGTGGTTGTGGAATCAACATGTGACCCACTGTACGTACACCAATGCACTTTGCCATACATTGATAATACAAGTATTTCCTACAAAAACTGCACGTAAAGGTTTTACTAAAATTACCGCTCTCTTATAGTGCTAAATCATACATTTTAACACGAAAGGACTCTCTACCCACACCTCTAACCCACTTTCTCGGTCTGCACGCAGACTCTGGATTTCTCCAGTAGGTACTGCTCCAGGCCGGCTCCAACGATGCGCCCGCTGGACTCAAAGAGAAGTTGAATAAACTTGCCGAATCGGCTGGAGTTGTCGTTCAGTTCTGTGCGGGCGTTTCCAAAGGCCTCCAACAGTGGGTTGAGCTGTGAAGGTGGAATATACGTAGACCTCAAGTTTCATCCCAAATCAACGTTATTTTCGTGTAAGTTTTTAGTTATACAAACAGTCTTACACATGATATGGGCACAAACAAATTCAAGATTGTATATACACAGCATTCTTACATTACGTGGACATATTCGAACGTCGATGCGCTACATGCTATTAACAATGTAAACATTAGCTGTGTGGTTGGTTAGCTGTGCCTTTGTTGTAATAAATGTAAGTACATGTACTATACATGTTTGTGTGGCAATGGTTGTAGGAGGTAGCTAGCTATACACCTGCTGTACAGAGTGTCAACACAGCTGGACAACGCTTAGCCACGTTAAACATGCTTTGGGCCCGGCTCTCTGTACTACGCAGGTGTCTTTGAGGTGAAAGGATAGAACCTACGACCAACATACATAACTGGAGATACCATAGCAAAGTGCTAGATAACACACACACATGGACGTTATACTGTTGCAGACTAAGGTGCAGTAGGTGCAGTGTTGGTATATAGCCCACCACTCCCCACAACCAATTTTGAACGGTGTTTGCAGACAAGTAGTGCATCTATTTCCTGTGTCAAGATGGGCTGAAGTATTTGTGGGGGGAACGAAATGACAGGACTTCCAACCTGTGCTACATACAGTGCATGAACGTGGACATGTGATAGAGTCACGGGCATTTACATGGAAAGTATTTTGTGCATACAAATCCAATCATCACGATTCACTGTGTGTGTGTGTGTGTGTGTGTAGCTCTAATATGTAGTTGGTATAATAGTGGCCCTAGTGCTATGGCAGCCACCTGAGTATTATAATAGAAACTCTATATACCATGTGCATATTGTGTATGACAATAATGGTGTATGTTTCTATATCAAATTTTTAAGTACAGGTTACCAAGCTGTTCACTTCACCTTCCCCACTCAAAACGAAACTTTTCGACCAGTGTACTGTAGAATATTTACATAGGTCACCGAGTCCCAAGGAAAGAACAATGAGAGAAGCATACACAACAGAAGCTGCAAGACGAAAGCACTTCTGGCAGGTTCGCGCTATAAATTCTCCACATAACATACCATTATATCTGTGGTGTCAACAACAGACAAACAACGGAACTAAAACCCGGACAACTCTTTCAAAAAAAGGAGCTGCCCTGGGAAGGACTCGAACCCGAGCTGCCCTGGGTAGGATTCGAACCCACAACACTCAAACATAGGCAAGCACTATGGGTGCGTCGATATATACAAGAATAGCAGAAACGATGCGGAGCAGCTGCTGCATTACAGGAAACCGGAGTATCTCTACTTCCCCATGTTTGTCCTCGCCAAGGAGTGTGTGGAGGTGTACTGTGTGGTGTGCGTGTGTCGGGGGATTTAGCTAATTCGACGAGAATCTATGGTATTTCTTGTGTAGAATACAAATTCGACAGATTATAAAGTTGGCACACTGCAATGTGTAGATACGTCCCTTCAATGCGTATATATACAATGCACCCACCTTCCTATCCCAGAACAGTGTTTGTGAGGAACACACTCTGCCATTGGCTTATAGTAACACATTGTGTATATACATTACATCTGATGATGGTATATATATATAGACACAGAAATTTGAACCCTCATATATCAACAGGATAATGTTGCACAGGATATATACATAGAGTGGGTATTGTAGCTACTATGGGTCTGCATATACAACCAGGAAACTGTTTTATGAAGGGGAAAGTTTCGTGTTCCTTTTGGGTTTCCTCGTTCATATTACGTCATACACAGCTTGAAGTTTCATACGTAGCCAGGTACATTTAACCTCACACAGGTGCACCAACTAAAACATAACAGGACTTGCAACGAATTTTAATAACACGTGGTTAAATAAAGATGAAAGCTCAGGTTACTACACAACAAAAACTTTCGGATCGCGTATCGAGTGCTTCGATTTGTGTGAAAACATTCTGTGACATGTTTTTTTAATACCTGTATGATTTTCTGCTGCAGTTTCAGTCCGAGTCCCGCTGAGCTGCACATGTTCATCACCTGTGCAAACATGGACAGACCAGAATGAAAACTTTAGGCTCATCATAGACAATTGAATACATTTAGTAGCCCTGTTCGTCTATTTTATTAGCCCCTAAAGATGGAACAATGACAGCAGAATAATTTTTAAAAACTATCAGCTCCATAAAACACAGCTGATTCAACTCCCACATAATAATTGCCACACCTTCTTTCCGCTTCAGAGACCTTTCTATCTAGCTATGACTCACCTGTTTCATGATAAACTTGGCCGACTCGGTCTTCCCTGCTCCGCTCTCTCCGCTTATGACGCAGACCTGGTTCTTTTTACCCTGCACCATCGAGTTGTACGCAGCGGACGCGACGCGGTAGATGTGCGGAGCTAAACCGCTAACGTCGGTCGCTGCGTATGCCCCCGACCACGCTCCGTCGTACATCAGTAGCTCTTGGAACGGATTTACTGCGACCAGTATGTCTCCGACAGCCGTGTAGATGAGCCCCGCACGGTAACGCTCTTCTATCGCCTTCAGGAGATTCGTTTCTGTGAGCTCGGCGAGGCTGGTGAGATTGTCTGCCTCCAGCGCCGCCCACGGTTGGGCTCGAACGGACGCCATTTCTTCGTTTGCTTCTACTGCGAGAATAGTGATGAGAGTTTGGTTGTTTTGCTAGATGAGAGCTTCTGCCGTGCAATGCTTCCGCCGGCATTTCCGCATTTCGCATCGATGCGGACTTTCCCGCGCCATTAGTGCGCATGCGTTACGCCGTCGACCTCCGCTGATATTAGGAGGCGTGGCCGGCCCGCCAAGCTAGAAGCTAACCATGGCGGTGGCCTCCACCGGAGCGAGAGCCGCCCAGGGCTCAATAATACACCTCCTGAGGCAGAGGGAGATGGAAATGAACGAATGCAAGATCGAGAGACTGGGCGGTAGGATCACGAGATCCGTCATCTGTCCAGGTAAGTATGACGTCACACTATACACCCATCCACTTTGTAGTAAAATAGCCTCCCCACAGTCTTCAATGGAGTTCTGTCCTGTGTGGAGTAAGACTTCGAAAAAGGCAGTCTGTATTGGATTGGATAGGTATTTATAACTTAGACCAGAAGGGAGAAAAATTAAGAAAGTTTATACTTTTTCTCTCAGGCGGATATACTTGCGACAAGTACCAAACTTGCTACTTTGTGTAGGTGTAAGTTAGTTTGCAAGAGACTCGATGTTCATGATGATAATATCATTGGATATAGAGAAGGGTGCAGAGGGAAACCAAAGGAAATGTACAGACTTCCAGTTGGACGATTCAAAATTGACATCAATTCAATGATCCTCTACAACTGCCATCTGGTAGAGAGAACGCATTCCATCACTTAACGACACACTAATCATACTGTATAGCAAGTTGAAGGAGAAGAGGATCCTGCCTGAATCAGGGGGAAATGCGAATTTTCTATGGGAAAAATCTTGCGGAGTGCATATAAAAGTTCTTTCATCGAAAAGTTAAATTCATCTGAGCAGTATAGTTTCTGTCAGGAGTCATACTTAGGCCCAATGACTGGGATTTGCTAATCAAAGTCTGGTCTTTACTTCACATTCACTAGTATCACTAAGTACGGTAGTATACTTATCTTAAATATAAAATGTTGTTAATCGTTTTATGATGCAGAGAAAGCCGCCTACCACCATAGAGGAGCAGCGGCCATGTCTGCTGGTTCAGACCACTGATGGCTGGCTGAAAATTCTCGATGCCTGCTCTGGAGAATGTCTCAGATCTGCCTTTGTCTCTTCCATCATTAAATTCAGGTATGTATATACATACTTTTAATGGGAATGTGGCTATACATTAAAAAAAATTACTAAAAGATGGAACGAAACAATGGGGTGTAGTGCAAGAATGCAACTAATAACTAACTAATGTGTTTAATAACATTTCTCAAAATTGCGGGGGTAGGGGGTAGGTAACCCCCCTAAGTGCCGTAGTACTTATGCCTACTATGCCTCCAGCTATAATATCATCTCCCTCCATCATAACAGCTCCCTGGACTGGGCTGACTACTACCACACTATCCAACTAAAGTCCACCGTGAGTCAAATTCGTCGATCTGGAAGCCGTGGTCTGCCTCCTCCTACCAGTGATCGCCTAATGATCATGTACATCTTCAAAATCCACCCCCTTCAACTGGCTGGCTCCTTCAGCCTCAACAGAAGTGTGAGTTGAGCCATCGTTTTAGGGCAGCCTTGTTTATATAGCTGCACTCTCTGCATGTGAGTATATCCCAATGGTCTCAACAAAGGATTCAATGTGAATTTCCCTAGCTAAACTTTGCCAAGCCAATCACTTTTCTGTTTATTAGGTGTTCGGAGCAAAGATCAGAGATGCTGAGCTCAGTGAAGACGTTCTGGTAGTATCGCACTCGAACAACACTTTCAACTTCTACAGTTTTCGCTGGATGCTGAAGCATTGCACAGTGCTAGAGGCCAGTCTGGGGGAGTGGCTGGAGATGGACGGTGGTGGGAGGTGTGGGATTGTGGGGGAGCCTGGATTTGGTGTCCCTCTCACAATGAACATCAAAGGTCACTGGACTCTTATGTAATAAGGAAACACTCGAACATGTTTGCGTTTGAGTGCGAGTATTTCTCTTCAAATTTGATTTGTTGTACATCGGGACTAGAAATCATGGAAATTTGGTCTTAAAGATAAAGTTTCTTCTTAAAACTTTTTTTGACACCTACAACAACAGTATTCTCCCTCGAAAAGCTTCCCCTACCTAGTTCCTCATCTTCATGTTCTGCTTCTCCTACCATTTCTTATAGAGTGTCCACCATTGCTGTTCACAACCCAGAGCAGTCTGGGTTATGGAGTTCAGTTTGGAGGCTCGCCGGCCGTCTTCTGCCACAACTCCGTCCCTAAATTCCCAGACGTTTTCCACATTAGGGCACTGTCAGGAAGACACCTGGTGGGTTGGAGGGACACAATTAGCCCCAATTTGCATGCAATAGCTTTCAAGTGTATTGATAGTTCAGCACCACTACTGTGATTGCTGTAGTAGGCATATTGAGTGACATTTTTCCTAATTTGGTTATGCCTTAAACATGGCTAGCGTATGGTTCAGGAAGCTATGCTATTGGTGATAAATTAACTCACTATCAGCAATAAATTACTCTTATAGTGGAATTTTGGGCTCATGCAGATATCGGAAATAGAGCATGCCAGCCATTTTCAAACTTACTTAGCGTAACACAGCACCTCTTCTGTGAGACACAGCACCTCTGCTGTGGGACTTACATACATCCTACATGGAGATCACTTGGGTTCCAAAAACACAGTTTATAGGATGGGCTCCAGAATATGAGTGTCCACCACCTACACACTCCGTCTAAGACTAAAATCCATCAGTAGGAGTAGTACTATAATTTGCAGTCAAAACATGTAGGTAGTGAACTGATGATTGTGTTAATTCAATCATGAGCAGGTGGCGGAATTGAAGAACGAGTGTCCCACGATGAACGATGATGTCGCAAATTTCCACTTTGACAACTACCAGAGATTCATTCACATACACGGATGTACCTACAGGTATATCATACATTGTCCATAAAGGGTACGTCATGTAATCATTGAGATGTGCATTATGCATGATTGGTGGCATCCAGGGGTGTTCTACCTAATTATGAGGTGTGGTTTTTAAGATGAAACATCCTGGGTGTAGAACCTCTTGCATTGATTTGTATATTAGAGCATTACATTCCATGTTCTCAGCTCATACAAGATTCGTCACGCGGATGGCCAGCCACACCGGCTTGAAAAACAGTACTCTGTTGATTTCAAGCAACAGTCACCAATTGGATACCAGCTTGAGCAACAGGACACAGTTAGTACCAGCTCCATTGCTGTGCGATATATAAATTACCTTGCCCCGTGGTTTGATGTGCTACAGCCTGTGATTACACTGTCTGGCAGAGTGGTTAAGAGAAGGAGTACTGACGGTGGCTTTAATGACTTGAGTGTGAGTTGCAGCTCTATGAATGGAATATTAGCTTGATTCGTATAACTATAGTACTAACTTAGTTGTACTAAATGAGAACTTTAGATGTGGATGAAAATCTATACTGAATCTTAGCTATTAGTCATCTATCAACCAAGCAACTCCTTCAATAACACTAACAGTAGCACTTTGGGCAGTGTCTGAGGGTTTCTTTTTTGCAACTGAGTCCTCTCCTCCAGCCCTGTTCTCTGCTCCCTGCAGTCGTCTCTTCATAAAGTGGAGTTGGAGGATGAGGTTGATCTTGTGTTCGCTGTGGTCACCCTGCCTGCAGGTTAGTCTCAGCACTCCAGAGCTGTATATTGTAGTATATCAAGCTAGAGTCTCTCTCCCTGTGTGTGCATTTCCTAGCACATTACTTTTAAGTGCATGCAACGCAGAGGGGGAGAGGGCATGCCACATGCACTTAAAATTAACGCGCGAGGAAAAACATGTGTGGGACTATAATTATACTATATAGACTACTGAGAGCTGGTACAATTTTAGTAGAGAGTCGATGCTATTCTGTGTATTCTTGTTTACCATAGGTGACGATGATGTGTCAGCCTACCTGTTTTTCCTGGATGATAAAACGGGAACTATTTTGAAAACGGTTGAAATACCGACATGGAAACAGGTGTTGCTCCTAATCGTTATGATTTGTGCTTTTGGTGTGATTGCTACCATTATTGTAGGGTCTTTCGAACCTAATTGACTATGAACTGGACTGCATTTTGCATGTGGTGCAAGACGGAGCCACTTCAACATGTCATTATTACCGCCTTACGAGGACAAAAAGATGACCAGTGTTTTGCTCGCGCACTAGGATAATACGCGCGCATGCGCATTACGAGCGTGGCGCAAAACGAACAATGCGGGCTTGTGGGTGTATAAAAGGCCGCGGAAGAGACAATGCGAGCTGCAGAGGGCGCCATGCGACCTTAGTTCTTGCACGCACAGGAGTTTTTATACGTCGGCGCAATGGGATTATCTTTGGTTACCGTGGTGGGAGCAATTCTGGCCGCGCTGTGGGCTGCAGAGGCCTCCCCTGCCCCGATCTCGACACAAGGTTTGTAGCTATACTGCCCGCACTAACCCCATGCCAACTGAGCTCCCACACAAATTGTTTGCAGTGCTGGTCCAGAACTTTGAAACTGTCCACCCGAAGATACTGCATAAGTCCAGACCTACTCGCAATGTAAGTATTAGAGCTGCACATGGCTCAATTACTGCTAATGCAAATACCGCGGTCATTTTGAGCTAAATGACTTTGAAGTCTGTTCTTGTGCCACAATATGACAGCATGCTTCCTTCAATTTAAGTCCTCAGACCATTTGGCAGTCTGGGCATAACACCATGCCCCCCACCATGCCCTCTTGCAATGAAAGACAAACCAAATTTGGTATGCAATGCTAGGCAACTGTCCGTTCACCTTCATATAGAGTGTTGTGTAGTGTTACATGGTGGGAAATGCAGAGTCGGGCCAAACATGGGAGGTGGTGGTAAACACTAAACACAACACACAGTCACTCTTTATTCTTTTATTCTGGTAGCCTGCCTGCTTTTAGGCTTGCTGTACCACTTAGTGTCCCTATTGTCCTTAGAATCTGCTCATTAGTGTGTTCCACCCTTCAATCACTTCTTCAATTTATACCATGTGTCCTATAATAGTTAAGCACCCACCTCTCTTCTATTCACATAATGTAAAGGTGTGTCTACTTCATGCACTAATAGGCTCATTCGGATCGTCTGGATGTCAGGATTACCACTGAAGCTGGTGAAACATTCACCCTCAGACTGTCGTTGAATGAGTGAGTAAGACATTGTTAAAATCATCTGCTCATATAATAGCAGAGTATCATCACGGTAGAGGTGCAGAATTATAGGGAGAACTTTAGCAAATCAATTATGCGTGTGTGTATAATATGTCCTTTGCTATAGCACTACATACTAAAGAATTACTCGGTAGAAAGTTACATACGTAACAGTATGCAGGTTCGCGACAGGTGCTCTGTTGCTAGTGCCTGGTGGTATATTTGATGGGTGCGCGTATTACTTCATGGGTATGCTATGTATATAGCATGCAGACAAGTTCACATGCATTGCCAGATCAGACAAGTTGGCAGATTAATGTTTCACATAATATTGATCTGAATATATATGAACTTGCTTGCTAGCATGAAAGGTACATAGTTGCAGATAAAAACTTCCTGGTATAATTTTCATAATTCACCAGCAAAGCAGATACACACATACCGTATACCACAGTAAACACGTCATTGCTTTGGAACTGGATAAGGTTCCTTCTCAGAAGGATGATGCCACTCCTTGGGTAATTAGTCTTAACTCATACATCCCACAGGTGGCATTTATAATATAGAGGACAATAAATGAGAATCCTTATTCCTGAGTGGTATTTAGCGGACACTATGTTCGGAGAATTGATCATAATCTCTCTTCCTGACTTTGACATTGTCACATTTCCTGTGGTTGTAGAGAACTATTAGACTTTCCTCTGATATAACAACTGCAACTACACGTGCTGCGTAGCACCTCGAGCCTTAGCCTTTGTGTGGGAGTATAATAGTGGGAGCCCAACTGTGGTCTAAGAGTTGGTACACTGAGAGGGATTGTCAGTACAAACTACTCACACTTTTTTGAGTAATGAATCGGTTGGTCGTGTGTCCATCCTGCTTCCTTTAATTTGGCAAGAAACACGTAATCATTGGCGTACCCTCAAACAAACACATGGGAACAAACACGTAAAATAAATGCTGCAGGGTATAATACCCTTGTGTCAACATTAGCACAATACAATGTATAATGAAACATTAGTAAATTCGTATAATGGCTTTCTCTTTATGCAGCATGGTTATGTCACCAAGGTTTTCCTCAGTATACTATAATGAAGACGGTCAAGAAGTTCAAACAGAGGTAAGGCTTAGCCTCAGATTGAAACTTTACGAGTTAATATTTATTACCAATAACAGCAGTGCACCACAGCAAATTGTTATTGGCAATGTCAATATGCTAGCTTGCGAAAATGCATGTCCTTTCCTGGCATCACCACGACCAACAAAAGATTAAGTTCATTTTTATGCTGATAAATCACGCGTAAAATGGTGTACACTCTTGTGTATCTGCAATATGCCGCAAGGAGAGTGAGACTGCCCACGGTTGCATGCCAGAACATAATCCAATTGCTGATGTTAGTTGCGGGCAGCAAGCCAACTGATCTAGCCGCCCACCCACACATATAATTTGGTTAACTCTAATAGTCCAAACACGTGTCAGGGAAGCTAAACTGTTTAGTTGTTTTCCATCACAGTAATGCAGCAATTAGAGCTCTTTATATTCCAATCGCCAGCAGGAGCAGGTGAACTGTTTCTACCAAGGAGAGGTGGTGGAGCGCCCAGAGTGGCAAGTGGCAATGGACTCATGCCAGGGGCTCAGGTAAGTAAGAGTGTCTAACGTAGACCCACCCCCCCGCATATCCCAGCAGACACTCCCTTATCAAAACCATGTGGTGAACTTTGAGATACGTATGGGTGTTGTACTGTGTCACACATGAGCAGGTGTTCACAGAGCATAATGGTATGTAGCCGGAGCAACGCAGGCCTGTGCTATGAATGTCTGTGTCATGGTGGTATATACTAATGACTGCAGAGAAGTTGAAGCTCTACCCACAATAACATGATTAGCAGGAAAGACTAACGACGGCATGGGGGCACCTATACCTAATGCGTATGAAAGTGGGGGTAGACACACTACCAAAGTTTGGCTGCTTCTGAATGCACCGTAAAATGTACGCTAGGTCGAAGGCATAGTAGTACACACTTAATCAGTGTTTGCAAATCGGTAGTGTGTTGTGGGTGGCCACGAGTGAATGCAGCATGGGAAAAGCACCGTCAAAGAAGCCTTTTCTAGCTCTCTGTGTCTGTAGGTTAAGTGTGTTACTCATAGTCATGAATTGGTGTAGTAAATAGTAATAAAGTGTGCTGCAAACTCTCAAATGTGGCCATATTAGGAGATCCAGATATAATCAATTAAAGTTCATGGTCTTCAATAGCTGCTGGGGAGTATATATATTGTACTGTGTATTAGTCTGCTGGGGTTACGTGTGCAGACAATTAATATAAATTAGTGGGGAAAGGAGCAAGGAATGTGAACTATAGCAATCACAACTGCAAAATGATCAAAGTGCAAGTTAATTACCGGTCAAACTGGGCGTGACAATAACTCTCTTTGAGATACAGGTGTTGTTGTGTTTGGTGTTAATGCAGAGGTTCCTTTGGCAATTGGGCTAACAGTACACTGCGCTATGTTTTGGAGCCAATGAGTCCAGAAGACCATTCGGTGAGTGGCAGATGTTAAATCATGGACTGGTGTTGGTACGTAGAATCAATGGTATATTATGTGGTAGATGCCAATCGTGTATTATGATGTCCCCTTGTGTGAATTTAGTATGGAATTTCTCTGCTTAGAAGTGTTGGTTTATCCCTACATAATTTGCTAACAAAGTTTGAGAGCATCACAAGATTGATTGATTGGTGTGAAATGCTTTGTAGGACTACATTAATCAATAGCTATGTAATATATAGCAAGACACAACAATAACAACGATGAGTGGCAGCATAGATGGAAAAGTCTGACTACTATGTTAGCTCCCTCCCACTTGCTAATGTACAGTCCTATTAACTATGCAGTTGGAACAACCCCATTCATTATCCCTGGAAGATGGCTCAGCTGAAGGAGGCCAATGTGGTACGTATGTAATATCCATACTATCTACCCAACCTAACGTATGACGTGGATGGTGTGTGTTGTCTCACTTTGGCCTGCGTAAGGTTTTACCCTGTGAACACCACTAATAGCTAATCCCAGCTTTCGCCTGAAGCACAATCAGACACATATGGTCCAGTGTTTTGACTAGTTCGGCTATGACTCACATGGTTACCTAACCAAGGCCAGGAAACTGGTGTGGAAAGATTAAAACCCCACAGTGAGAATGAGGTAGTAGTGGTTTGTTTGGGTTAGAGTGTTTTGTGTTGCCAACCTTAGTGTGGTTGACCATACTCTAACTCTACACTGCCCCATGTAGGTACTAGTGGCCACAGCCACTCAGAAGAAGCCTCCTTTGACCCCAGTGAGCTGGTGCTGGATACAGAGTTGCTTGAGCGTGTAAGAACTTGCACTGTGTTCGTATTTTACCAATGTAGACGATGTTTTGCTTGGTGTCTTGCAAGCACGTGACCGTCTTTTGTTATTAATGTTTTGCTTGGCAATATTGGTTGTTTGTTTGAAGAAATGTCGTCGTCTTTTTGACACTGTAGGCTCGCAGACAGTCCAGTCCCTACTATGTTGAGTTACACATCATCAATGACAATGGCCAGGTACGTGTGTTTGGGCCGTCTACCAAGAGTGCATGTGTAAAATGATGACACATGGCTGGCTCAAGCCAAATTATGACAGATATGTTGGACACTTGCATGGGAGTTATTAATAGCTAGCTAAGTACCAAGGAAAAACCACCATTCTACAGCTTTTGTGCGCAACAACACTTCCCTAAACTCTAACCTGTACACTCATGTAGGAGAGAATGCGAAATTTGGGCGAGATAGGGATAGGTGCAGCGAGATAGAAGATGGTACCATTCCATACTCCAACTGTAGCAAAAGTATTAAGGATAGTTGGTTTGTCTCTTTTTCTACTCATGTGCCTAAAAAAAATGCTAAATCATTGACACATATGTAGGGGAGAGCGCGAAATTTGGGCGAGCTGGGGATAGGTGCAGCGAGATAGAAGATGGTACCATTCCATACTCCAACTGTAGTAAATGTAGGATAGTTGGTTTGTCTCTTTTTCTATTCATGTGCTTACAAAAAATGCTAAATCGTTGACACATATGTAGGGGAGAGCGCGAATTTTGGGCGAGATAGAGATAGGTGCAGCGAGATAAAAGATGGTACCATTCCATACTCCAACTGTAGTAAAAGTATTAAGGATAGTTGGTTTGTCTACTTTTCTACTCATGTGCCTACAAAAAATGCTAAATCATTGACACATATGTAGGGGAGAGCGCAAAATTTGGGCGAGATAGAGATAGGTGCAGCGAGATAAAAGATGGTACCATTCCATACTCCAACTGTAGTAAAAGTATTAAGGATAGTTGGTTTGTGTCTTTTTCTACTCATGTGCCTACAAAAAATGCTAAATCGTTGACACATATGTAGGGGAGAGCGCGAAATTTGGGCGAGATAGGGATAGGTGCAGCGAGATAGAAGATGGTACCATTCCATACTCCAACTGTAGTAAAAGTATTAATGATAGTTGGTTTGTCTCTTTTTCTACTCATGTGCCTACAAAAAATGCTAAATCGTTGACACATATGTAGGGGAGGATGCAAAATTTGGGCGAGATAGGGATAGGTGCAGCGAGGAACCATTTTTGTAGTACACAGTGTAGTATCCTCATTTTACTGTGGGAAACCTCCAGTCAAATTTTACCATGCTCTAAACTGATTACGCCCCTAATGTGCAGTTTAATTACTACGGAAGGAATTTGGAAAGGACTGTTAATAGAGCAATTTCACTCATCAACGTTGCAGACACTGTGAGTCATAACAGTATTCACAGTATGTAATGTCTGTTAATCTGGGATTCCATTTTGAAAGTTTTATAGGAATAGCTTCAACCTTCGAGTGGTTGGGCTACGAGCAGAAACCTGGACAAGCGGTGATCGCTATGGTGCATTTAGCTCACAACCTGGCACGACTTTGCAGCAGTTGAGAGATTATGCCAGAACAATAAGACAGCGTTACGATGCTGTGATGCTCATCACGTAAGGAGATGAACAATAAACCCTTTGCAGAGCTGCCAAGTGCTATACATGTAGCATGTGCTAGTTACAACAAAAAATAGTCAGTGGGTATATATACCTTGGTCAAATTACACGAGCTTGGCAGCTATGCTTTGGATGATATTGTTAAGATTCCCATGTAATATACGTATGTATGCTTCGGAAATTATATCCTTATCGCTCTGATTGACAGGGGAAACGATTTTTCTGGAAGCACAATCGGCATTGCCTATCTCAATACTATGTGTGGCTCGGCGTCAGTCGGCATTGTCCAGGATAGACACAGAGCAGCTCTGGCTACTGGGAGTACATTTGCACACGAGATGGGCCATCTTTTTGGAATGGATCATGACTCTGGTGAGCATCCCTACACAGTCTAGTGAGCCTTGGCTCAATCGACAAATATGTCAGTACGTGTGACTAACTCTGGATGTGAGGGTAACGCTGGACCAGCCAGAAACTCTATCAAGAAGGAGATGTTACTGCCTAGTGCTTTTGTTGGTAGTAAAATTTGTCTGCATTGGCTGAATCTTCCTTGGTTTTTGCAATGGCAAAAATAATCTGTTTGTTCTCCCACATCTGAAGCTATCCCCATACACCTTATCGCAGACATCAACCAAATGAACTTCATTCCTTTTTCTTAATAGGTGCCTGCTCTTGTCCAGACAGTCGCTGCATAATGGCAGCAAGCATCAACACTTTAAACCCACCGCAACAATGGAGCACCTGCAGCGTAGCCACATACAACAGTGTCGTCTCGAGAACGTTCAACAATCTGGCCAGGTGCCTCCACAACGTGCCGTCCGACATCCTCGGTGACCCCGTGTGCGGCGATGGGATTCAGGAGGAGGGAGAAGTGTGTGATTGTGGCTCTCCTCAGGTTAGTATGCAGCTAATCTACCACTCATCTCCACCGTTTCTGTTTCGTTCTGTAGTATAATTATCTGCACGCATTCTCTTAAAACATAGCCACCCAAACATAATGGTTACAACAATATGTATTACTGGTCATTAGCACTGTTGGAATCACTATTATACTACTATAATATCAACTATTACTACTATTATTATGTGTGATAAACAATTTCCAAGCTAAGTGATCTTACTTAGTTGTTACATAAAATTTCCCTATAGTCTTATAGAGTTCTAAACAATAGTGTAGTGTAATCGAGATATTTAAAATAAACTCTGTGGATTGGTGTTCCAGGAGTGCACCGATCCATGCTGTGATGCCAGGACATGCAGACTGGTAGCAGAGGCTCAGTGTCACAAAGGGGAGTGCTGCAACAGCCAGTGTCGCTTCAAGGATTCTCTCTCGATGTGCAGACCTTCAGCAGGGCAGTGTGACATTGAGGACTACTGTACCGGCCTGTCTTCTGACTGCCCGGCTGACGTTTTTGTCCAGGACGGTACCACGTGCAATAATGACCAGTGGTACTGCTTTTCTGGGCAGTGTAAGACTTACAACGAACAGTGCCAGAGACATTTTCTGACAAGTAAGCCACGGCATGAATATGTCAGTCCATTGTAAATTGACAGTTTTTGTAACTTTCAATGTATGCTCTACTGTACAGATAAGGGACACGATAACTGCTTTAGCTTCAACACAGACGGTAGCCATTTTGGAAACTGTGGCTCTGACGGAACTTCGTATATTTCATGTCGACCTCAGTAAGTATGGGCAATGTATCCAAGGGTAGGTGATGTCCACCTTCTATTCAGGGACGTAATGTGTGGGCAGCTCTTCTGTGAAACAGGTGGACGGTATCAGAACCTGGTCACATCTGTCTTTGTATTACGAGTGGAGGCTTTTGATTCGAACCGACGGAGTGTGTATTGCAAGTGAATTTCTTTTTTTTTTTGGTTTTTTTTTGTAAGACGCACATCTGAAAACTCTGCAGTGCTTTCACAACTTACGTGGGTGCGGATATTGTGAGCCCCGGGCTAGTGGAAGATGGAGTCAAGTGTGGGAGAAACAAATGGTGCTATGAGCAGCAGTGTCGCGACTTTTCAGTCACACCATGCCCCAGAGGGCCCAATGCGGAAATCTGCTCTGGCAATGGAGTAAGTGTGTCCCTCTGGATCCATAGAGGTGTTTAGCTAAATTTGTATCTCCTCCTGCTGTGTTCAGAAATGCAACAACGATGACCAATGTACCTGTCTAAATGGTTTCTCAGGCTCAACCTGCGAGATCAGACCAAGTTTGTTCACACTCTTATCGTTTTTTCCAGTAAACATTTTTGGTGCTCTTACTATACTTGCAGTAATCAACGAGTGTGCACTGGGTATACACAACTGTGAACATGTGTGCATCGATACACTAGAAGCATTCGTATGCGCCTGCAATTTCGGCTACATACTCGAATCTGATGGTCATTCCTGCACGCTTGACTGTGGAGGCCGACTAACTGCAATCTCTGGGAGCTTTCAGACCCCAGGCTGGCCTAATGCCTACCCATCAGAAAACTTCCGGTGTGAATGGATCATTGATGTCTCTGGTGCTGGAAGTATAGAATTCACCATGGACCAGACTGCATTTGGTATCCTTGGAAATCCCTTGTCATCGTGCCCGACTGATTACCTCCAGTTCTTTGATGGGACTAGCAGTAACTCCAACTCCCTCGAGAAGATATGTGGTGTTCACTCTCACTATGAAGGAACCCTCCCTGTCATTTCCACCACCTCTTCATCAGCAAGAGTTGTGTTCACTGGAAGCAATCTACGACGTCCGCTCAGTAGAGTTGGTGTGAAAGTCAACTACCTAGCAGGAGGTAAGCCTCTGCACTATCTACCTATAAACTACAAATGCAGAGGTGTGGAAGCCTGAGGGCCCTCATGGATGGTACCTCAGGCACTCTGTTCATCATCAGATGCAAATATTTTTAGGGGGCTAAAACCTACATTTTTTTAATGGTCCCACTACCTCTGAATGTGCTCTCTTTCTCTCTTTGTGTAGAGAATGAGTGTCGCGAGAATAATGGAGGGTGTGATCACATATGCGTGAACACAGTCAGCTCATTTGAGTGTCAGTGTCGCAGTGGGTATGAGCTTCAGGGTAATGGAAAAAGTTGTACAGGTGGGATTTCTTGCACGCTCTGGTCCAAGAGCGTGTTTATGGGCATATTTGCTCTATACTACTTCTAGAGATTAATGAATGTGCCACACAAAACGGAGGATGTGAACACACGTGTGTCAATACTGATGGTTCATTTGAGTGCCAGTGTAGAAGTGGCTTCCATCTTTCCAGTGATGGATCATCGTGTCCTGGTTTGTTCATTACCCTACTATAGAGAGTATCTTAAACCCTTTCATGTGTGTATGTGTAGATATTGATGAATGCTCCATGGGTAGCCATGACTGTGAGCAGATCTGCACTAATACTGAGGGCTCATTCATCTGTTCCTGTAGCAGTGGATTTGATCTCTCCAGCAATGGAAGAACATGCAATGGTCTGTGAAATTTCCCAAGTATAGGTGTCATTGCCTGTACTGTAAAGGACCTGAGTGAAAGCCTACTTCATTTGTATTACTGTGGATTACAGATATTGATGAGTGTGGGGTCAATAACGGTGGTTGTCAGCATGAATGTATCAATAGGAGAGGGTCCTTTTCTTGCCAGTGTCCAGTTGGCTTCCAACTCTCAAACAACAGGAGATCATGCAATGGTGTGTAAGTGACACGTATTGGTGTCTATCTCTAGTCTACATATTGTACACCAGATGTATGGGGCGTATGCTGTATCCTCTACTTAAGCCACATTCATTGTCTTATGTTACAGATATGAATGAATGTTCTGAGGGTACCCACAACTGTGATGGCAACTGTACTAATACTGATGGTTCTTATACATGTTCATGTAATGACGGATTATTGCTGCAACCTGATGGACACTCGTGTCGATGTGGAGGTATACTGACTGCAGCTAGTGGCAGTTTCCACACTGAAGGATGGCCCAGAGCCTACAGACCAGAGAACCTCCAATGTGAATGGATCATTCAACTACCAAACAATGATGCCACCATCCAGTTCACCATGAACCAGACTGCATTTGGTATCAATGGAAATCCTTCGGCATCGTGCCCCACTGATTACATTCAGTTCTTTGATGGGACTAGCAGTAACTCCAACTCCCTCGAGAAGATATGTGGTGTTCACTCTCACTATGGAGGAACCCTCCCTGTCATTTCCACCACATCTTCATCAGCAAGAGTTGTGTTCACTGGAAGCAATCTACGACGTCCGCTCAGTAGAGTTGGTGTTAAGGTGGACTATGTCTCAATTGTACCAATAGGTATGTACTATGTGTGTTTCCTTTTGCAGACACTTTAACGTGTTTTCCGTTATCTCTTAGTGTACAACTGCTCAGTAGAGAATGGAGGATGTGACCATATCTGTGTTAGTATATCTGAAGGAGTAGAATGTCAATGCCGAGATGGCTATGGTCTCATTGGTAGATCCACCTGTTCTGGTATGTTTGCCTCATAAATACTGCGACTACTCAAGATATAGAGAGTATGTTGTTTCTTAATTAGATCGAAATGAGTGTGAGAGTGGCTCTCACAGCTGTGATCAAGTCTGCACCAATACTGAAGGGTCCTACACCTGCTTTTGTCACAGTGGATTTGAATTAGGTTCAGATGGAGAATCATGCATTGGTATGTTATGATGTGCAATAGCATTATACAGTTTGCCAAAATAAAGTGTTTCTCTGTAGATATCAACGAATGCAGTGTGGAAAATGGAGGATGTGGCCACGAGTGCATAAATCGAGATGGCTCTTTTGAATGTCGATGCAGAAGTGGTTACCGACTCACAAATGAAAGAGAGTGCATTGGTAAGAATTAAGCTATGTTTCCTTCCTATTTTAGTTGCCAGCTTCTATCATTACAGAAATTGATGAATGCTTAGAGGGCACGCACAGCTGTAATCATCAATGTACTAATACTAATGGCTCGTACACATGTTCGTGTAACAGCGGCTTTTTTATGCAACCTGATGGACACTCATGTCAATGTGGAGATCGACTGATTGCAGCCAGCGGCAGTTTCCAGACTGAAGGATGGCCAAACTCCTACAGACAAGAAGACTTTCAGTGTGAATGGATCATTAATCTACCAAACAACGCTGCCACCATTCAGTTTACACTTGACGATTCCGCATTTGGTATCAATGGAAGGAGTCCGTGTGGAAGAGACCACATACAGTTCTTTGATGGAAGTGGTGGGAATGCAGACATTCTTGAGAAGATTTGTGGCCTTGCTAAATTCTACAGTGGAGGTCTTCCAGTTTTAACTACTACCACTTCAGAGGCGAGAGTGGTTTTCACTGGAAGTAGAGTCGTGCGTCCTAGCAGTAGAGTTGGTGTCCGAGTGCACTACATTACTATACCATCACCAGGTAATTGACATGGGGCTAATGTAACATTTAGTGGAGGGGACTCTAAAAGTTTTTAACATGTTTACCTCAGATAAACACATGCTATGAAACTTAGCCTTGGTATTATAGCCCCCTATTTTAGCTACCTGCCATAAGGGATGCATTTTGAGCCTCTCTCTACATTTCTTCTTTGTCTTTTGCAGCATACAACTGTTCCTATGATAATGGAGGATGTGACCATATCTGCAATGATAGTTCTGGTATCATAGAGTGTCAGTGCCAACATGGGTATGATCTCATTCGGGGATCTAGCTGTATAGGTGGGCTGATCTTCCTGTTATTGTGGCCAATATTCACCACTTATGATCTGTTTGATTTAGATCGAAATGAGTGTGAGAGTGGCTCTCACAGCTGTGATCAGGTCTGCACCAACACTGAAGGGTCTTACACCTGTTCTTGTCACAGAGGACTTGAGTTAGGTTCAGATGGAGAAACATGCATTGGTATGTTTATCATGTGCAATAGCATTATACAGTTTGCCAAAATAAAGTGTTTCTCTGTAGATATCAACGAATGCAGTGTGGAAAATGGAGGATGTGACCACGAGTGCATAAATCGAGATGGCTCTTTTGAATGTCGATGCAGAAGTGGTTACCAACTCACAAATGAAAGAGAATGCATTGGTCAGAATTAAGCTAGGCTTCCTTCCTATTTTAGTTGCCAGCTAACCATCACAATTCCTTCTATCATTACAGATATTGACGAATGCTTAGAGGGCACGCACAGCTGTGATCAAGTCTGCACCGATACTGAAGGGTCCTACACCTGTTATTGTCGCAGCGGATTTGAGTTTGGATCAGATGGAGAATCATGCATTGGTATTCCTATATTTTGTATTATCAGTTCCTGCTCAGTCAATTTTTTGCTGCAGATATTAACGAATGTCTTGTTGATAATGGAAGTTGCGATCACGAGTGCTTGAATCAAGTTGGTTCCTTTGAATGTCGATGCAGAAATGGCTACCGACTTGCAAATGGAGGAGAGTGTGTTGGTTAGCTTATGACACTGACTTTACATCCTCTACTTAAGCCACATTCATTGTCTTATGTTACAGATATGAATGAATGTTCTGAGGGTACCCACAACTGTGATGGCAACTGTACTAATACTGATGGTTCTTATACATGTTCATGTAATGACGGATTATTGCTGCAACCTGATGGACACTCGTGTCGATGTGGAGGTATACTGACTGCAGCTAGTGGCAGTTTCCACACTGAAGGATGGCCCAGAGCCTACAGACCAGGGAACTTCCAATGTGAATGGATCATTCAACTACCAAACAATGATGCCACCATCCAGTTCACCATGAACCAGACTGCATTTGGTATCAATGGAAATCCTTCGGCATCGTGCCCCACTGATTACATTCAGTTCTTTGATGGGACTAGCAGTAACTCCAACTCCCTCGAGAAGATATGTGGTGTTCACTCTCACTATGAAGGAACCCTCCCTGTCATTTCCACCACCTCTTCATCAGCAAGAGTTGTGTTCACTGGAAGCAATATACGACGTCCGCTCAGTAGAGTTGGTGTTAAAGTGGACTATGTCTCAATTGTACCAATAGGTATGTACTATGTATGTTTCCTTTGCAGACACTTTAACGTGTTTTCCGTTATCTCTTAGTGTACAACTGCTCAGTAGAGAATGGAGGATGTGACCATATCTGTGTTAGTAGATCTGAAGGAGTAGAATGTCAATGCCGAGATGGCTATGGTCTCATTGGTAGATCCACCTGTTCTGGTATGTTTGCCTCATAAATACTGCGACTACTCAAGATATAGAGAGTAAATATGTTTTTTCTTAATTAGATCAAAATGAGTGTGAGAGTGGCTCTCACAGCTGTGATCAGGTCTGCACCAATACTGAAGGGTCTTACACCTGTTCTTGTCACAGAGGACTTGAGTTAGGTTCAGATAGAGAATCATGCATTGGTATGTTATCATGTGCAATATGTGCAATAGCATTATACAGTTTGCCAAAATAAATGTGTTTCTCTGTAGATATCAACGAATGCAGCGTGGAAAATGGAGGATGTGACCACGAGTGCATAAATCGAGATGGCTCTTTTGAATGTCGATGTAGAAGTGGTTACCAACTCACAAATGAAAGAGAATGCATTGGTCAGAATTAAGCTAGGCTTCCTTCCTATTTTAGTTGCCAGCTAACCATCACAATTCCTTCTATCATTACAGATATTGACGAATGCTTAGAGGGCACGCACAACTGTGATCAAGTCTGCACCAATACTGAAGGGTCCTACACCTGTTATTGTCGCAGCGGATTTGAGTTTGGATCAGATGGAGAATCATGCATTGGTATTCCTATATTTTGTATTATCAGTTCCTGCTCAGTCAATTTTTTGCTGCAGATATTAACGAATGTCTTGTTGATAATGGAAGTTGCGATCACGAGTGCTTGAATCAAGTTGGTTCCTTTGAATGTCGATGCAGAAATGGCTACAGACTTGCAAATGGAGTAGAGTGTGTTGGTTAGCTTATGACACTGACTTTACATCCTCTACTTAAGCCACATTCATTGTCTTATGTTACAGATATGAATGAATGTTCTGAGGGTACCCACAACTGTGATGGTGACTGTACTAATACTGATGGTTCTTATACATGTTCATGTAATGACGGATTATTGCTGCAACCTGATGGACACTCGTGTCGATGTGGAGGTATACTGACTGCAAGCTAGTGGCAGTTTCCACACTGAAGGATGGCCCAGAGCCTACAGACCAGGGAACTTCCAATGTGAATGGATCATTCAACTACCAAACAATGATGCCACCATCCAGTTCACCATGAACCAGACTGCATTTGGTATCAATGGAAATCCTTCGGCATCGTGCCCCACTGATTACATTCAGTTCTTTGATGGGACTAGCAGTAACTCCAACTCCCTCGAGAAGATATGTGGTGTTCTCTCTCACTATGGAGGAACCCTCCCTGTCATTTCCACCACATCTTCATCAGCAAGAGTTGTGTTCACTGGAAGCAATATACGACGTCCGCTCAGTAGAGTTGGTGTTAAAGTGGACTATGTCTCAATTGTACCAATAGGTATGTACTATGTATGTTTCCTTTTGCAGACACTTTAACGTGTTTTCCGTTATCTCTTAGTGTACAACTGCTCAGTAGAGAATGGAGGATGTCACCATATCTGTGTTAGTAGATCTGAAGGAGTAGAATGTCAATGCCGAGATGGCTATGGTCTCATTGGTAGATCCACCTGTTCTGGTATGTTTGCCTCATAAATACTGCGACTACTCAAGATATAGAGAGTAAATATGTTTTTTCTTAATTAGATCAAAATGAGTGTGAGAGTGGCTCTCACAGCTGTGATCAGGTCTGCACCAATACTGAAGGGTCTTACACCTGTTCTTGTCACAGAGGACTTGAGTTAGGTTCAGATGGAGAAACATGCATTGGTATGTTTTATCATGTGCAATAGCATTATACAGTTTGCCAAAATAAATGTGTTTCTCTGTAGATATCAACGAATGCAGTGTGGAAAATGGAGGATGTGACCACGAGTGCATAAATCGAGATGGCTCTTTTGAATGTCGATGCAGAAGTGGCTACCAACTCACAAATGAAAGAGAATGCATTGGTCAGAATTAAGCTAGGCTTCCTTCCTATTTTAGTTGCCAGCTAACCATCACAATTCCTTCTATCATTACAGATATTGACGAATGCTTAGAGGACACGCACAGCTGTGATCAAGTCTGCACCAATACTGAAGGGTCCTACACCTGTTATTGTCGCAGCGGATTTGAGTTTGGATCAGATGGAGAATCATGCATTGGTATTCCTATATTTTGTATTATCAGTTCCTGCTCAGTCAATTTTTTGCTGCAGATATTAACGAATGTCTTGTTGATAATGGAAGTTGCGATCACGAGTGCTTGAATCAAGTTGGTTCCTTTGAATGTCGATGCAGAAATGGCTACCGACTTGCAAATGGAGGAGAGTGTGTTGGTTAGCTTATGACACTGACTTTACATCCTCTACTTAAGCCACATTCATTGTCTTATGTTACAGATATGAATGAATGTTCTGAGGGTACCCACAACTGTGATGGTGACTGTACTAATACTGATGGTTCTTATACATGTTCATGTAATGACGGATTATTGCTGCAACCTGATGGACACTCGTGTCGATGTGGAGGTCTACTGACTGCTGCTAGTGGCAGTTTCCACACTGAAGGATGGCCCAGAGCCTACAGACCAGGGAACTTCCAATGTGAATGGATCATTCAACTACCAAACAATGATGCCACCGTCCAGTTCACCATGAACCATACTGCATTTGGTATCAATGGAAATCCTTCGGCATCGTGCCCCACTGATTACATTCAGTTCTTTGATGGGACTAGCAGTAACTCCAACTCCCTCGAGAAGATATGTGGTGTTCACTCTCACTATGGAGGAACCCTCCCTGTCATTTCCACCACATCTTCATCAGCAAGAGTTGTGTTCACTGGAAGCAATCTACGACGTCCGCTCAGTAGAGTTGGTGTTAAGGTGGACTATGTCTCAATTGTACCAATAGGTATGTACTATGTGTGTTTCCTTTTGCAGACACTTTAACGTGTTTTCCGTTATCTCTTAGTGTACAACTGCTCGGTAGAGAACGGAGGATGTCACCATATCTGTGTTAGTAGATCTGAAGGAGTAGAATGTCAATGCCGAGATGGCTATGGTCTCATTGGTAGATCCACCTGTTCTGGTATGTTTGCCTCATAAATACTGCGACTACTCAAGATATAGAGAGTATGTTGTTTCTTAATTAGATCGAAATGAGTGTGAGAGTGGCTCTCACGGCTGTGATCAAGTCTGCACCAATGCTGAAGGGTCCTACACCTGTTCTTGTCACAGCGGACTTGAGTTAGGTTCAGATGGAGAATCATGCATTGGTATGCCTTAGTACTATGTCTATGTTCATTAATATACCAATGACGTAATGTTTCCTCTGTAGATATCAATGAATGCAGTGTGGAGAATGGAGGATGCAATTATGAGTGTGTAAATCAAGAAGGCTCATTTGAATGTAGATGTAGAGATGGTTACCGAGTCTCAAATGGAAGAGAATGCATTGGTCAGAATCTTTATAACTAACATTGAACATTATAATTATGGTTTTGCATCATAGAAATTGACGAATGCTCTGAGGGTACCCACAACTGTGATAGTGACTGTACTAATACTGATGGTTCGTACACTTGTTCATGTAATAACGGATTATTGCTGCAACCTGATGGACACTCGTGTCGATGTGGAGGTATACTGACTGCAGCTAGTGGCAGTTTTCAGACAGATGGATGGCCTACTTCCTACAGACAAGAGAACTTCCAGTGTGAATGGATCATTCAACTACCAAACAGTGATGCCACCATCCAGTTCAATATTGACCAGTCTGCATTTGGTACCCTTGGAAAACCACCATGCAACAAGGATTACATCCAGTTCTTTGATGGAACTGATAGCGGTGCTGCATCACTTAAGAAAATCTGTGGACTTCTTAAATTCTACGGGGGAGCCATACCTTCTATCAACACCACTTCTTCAACAACCAGGGTGGTTTTCACTGGGACTCGCTTCCAACAACGACCACTATCGAGAGTTGGAGTTAAGGTTGATTACGTCACTATACCTCCACCAGGTAAAAACAATCAAATGTAACTTTGCTAAATTGCATGGGGCAATTTCACTAAAAGAGTAGATAATTGTATTTGTGTTGCATTTTAAAGTGATGCAGATATTTCACTTTAGCAAGGAAGGGTCCACATTTTCAGTAGCTTTTAAAGCCCATAGTTTTAAGCCATTGTTTCAATTTTAAATTTTAGATGTTGATGAGTGTGCACTTGGTACACACAATTGTGAGCAACTCTGTGAAAATACTCCTGGCTCATTTATCTGTTCCTGTCGCAATGGCTACTCTCTGTCAAGTGACGACAGGACTTGCAATGGTAGGCAGCTAATACCGTACTAGATAATGAGTATTATATTGTTTGCTGTAATCAATTCAGACATTGATGAGTGTCTGGGTAATAGTCACGGATGTGATCAAGTTTGCACAAACACTAATGGGTCCTATGCCTGCTCATGTGTCGATCGGTTTACACTGCAAAGTGATATGCAGACATGCATATCCGATCCAACCCCACCACCTGAGCTTTCAACAACGCATCCCAAAGTTGTCACTCCCTCGACATCTGTGACGAATATAAGTCCATCTGGCACCGAAACGATAACTCCCACAACACAATCAGTTTCCGAGATAAAGTCAACTCTTACGGAACTTTTAGTGACCGAAACAACCGTGACGGCTACATCGCCTTTACTTGCTGGTACGCCAACACCTTTACTTCCAAAAACTCCCACAAACATTTCATTAGCACCAACGGTGCTCTCGAAGCCTGCACCAACTTCAACAGAACTTTTAGTGACCAAGACAACTGTGACAGCTTCATCGCCTTTACTTGCTGGTACGCCAACACCTTTACTTCCAAAAACTCCCACAAACATTTCACTAGCACCGCTGTGAGGGGTAGGGAGCGAACAACCTGGGATGCTCCCCAAAAGCTGCTAGCGCAACTTCAGATCTGCCCTGCCTCCAGACGAGCACGAGACGGAGTAAATTATGTGAGCGGTCTTCTCACAGGATATGAAAAGTAACCCAGCCTGAATGTACCTTTCATAGAATATTGGATGCAGTGGCATGGCCGCATGCCGTTGATATTATTACAGTGCTCGCAGGCGGGTTATCAACTAAAAGACGCTGTTCAATTATAGCATGTCGTTTAGTGATCCCTGTAGGAGCAGTAAGAGGGCAAGTAAGCGTAACTAGGGTGCGGAAGTCTGTCGGTACCTCGCGTACTGTGGGTCAGGAGTGCGAGACTCGTTATATCTTGCAGGAGGGATAACGTCGGAGTGTAGGAGGAGGAGACTGTATAAGTCGCTCACCTGGGGGAGAGGGCTGGCGAGCTGTGGGGTGGGCGGTGCCTTGGGAACGTAGGGAGGGAGATATGACATGAGATCCACGTAGCTGCCATAGTCGAGATCTGTCGCTGTAATTCGAAAATTACTGAGTAGCCAGCGTCAATGGACTGCCCTAGCGACAGATAGTAACGAACTACAAAAGGCATTATATATCCGACCGCAAAGGAACTTGCCAGATGTGAGTGAGGACAGAAGGTGATGAGAGCGGATAGGAGTTGCTAATAGCTAGCTCTGTGCGAGAAGTCGCCGGGGCTTACGATGACCGGAGACGATTTAGAGCTGCTGTTCGTGAGGTTAGCACACCGTAGGAGCACTTATTCAGACTAGCTACGAGTGAGGTGAGGATATTAAGTGAGAGAACGTCTCTTTGATTGCAGAGGAGGAGCAGAGCGTCGCGGATCTGCAGAGAGATAAGGTGTCACTATGTAAATGAATAGCGACACAGTAATTCCTGTATCACTTGAACTGTCCGCGTCTCGCTGGAGTCAAGTTTGTTGGGTATGGTTATGAGTGTGCGTTGAGCGTATTGGGCTTACGCGACAGCTGGAGGCAAAGCATGATGCCGGCGCGGTGCTGTACTTGACTGATTGAGGCAGAGATCTGACGCGTAATCAAGCTTATAGTAAGCCAGTAGGCTTAGGAGATTATACTTGCATAGTCGACAGCGGAAAAGGAGATACTTGATTACGGTGTTGGGCCTATCGGATTGACGCATATCGGATGCAGACTCGAGAGGCCGGAGATGGTAGAGCTCCGGTGTCGAGGTTTGAGAAGAACGTCGATTCTATTGGCGCGACGAAGCATACATGAACTGAGATTATGCAAAGCACGTGGTGAAGTATGATTTACAGTGAGCAGCAGAGCGAGAAACACACCAGACACAGAGAGGGCGGGAGAGATTGAAAAGTATATACTTGCAAAAGTCGAGACAGTGTTAGGTTACCCCGCTGAACTTGGAGATGTTAAGATAAGTATGCTTCTCGAAATACTGCTAGTGGAGCGAGGTGCGAATAACCCATGTGAGCAATAGTGCATCAACTGCTCATGGTCCCTCGTAGATATACCTATCTACATGAAGAGGAATGGCACGCATACGATCAGCGATGTGTGGAGGGGTGCGAGATAACCACTTTTTCGTGACCGACGGATAAACGCGCGCATAGTGATGGCTTCAACGTGAGAGTGCTCATCTTGAGCGTACACTCGGTACATGTCGAGGATATTAAGAAGAGCCTTCGACGATAGTTGAATGTCGTCCAGCTTAGAATACGAGTCGCTGTAGATATGGGCCGGCGCATAGGAATGGATGAGGTAGAGGCCAGGGACGGAGGCGCTTATGTATCGACCGAAATGGCGCCAAGGAGCGCTGACGGTCGCGATACGCTTACGATCTAGTGAGTGACGAACTAACAGCGATCGTATATCGCGCCCGATAGAGGCGTCAGGATCGAGTACGTAGATCGGAGTGAGGCACACGGATAGAGCTGACGAAGACTAGTTCAAATTGTGTATCGGAATGGGAGTCTACTGGGTCTGTGGGAGCGTGCGTGAGCTGGAATACGACATAATAATGGTACGAGCATCGTTCGGCATCATGAGAGGGTTAGACAGGACCAAATCAAGCATGCCGCAAGAATAGTATAGTCGATAAGTCGATAGAGGTGATCTCGATGCTGACAAGAATGTAAGTACGGATATTGAAGATCGACAGGTGGCCATTGATCGGATAGTACGCTCGGGAGAATATTAGTAAAGGTACGTAAAGGCTAGGATGACGAATCAGTGTCCAGATAATCAGTCAGGATTGTCATCATCAAGTACTAATGATGCTGTTCACATGCATGGGATCGTGTCGTAGTTGTCGACGATGAAAAAATGCTAAGGCGAAGGTATACAGGAGATATTAGAAGAGATACGATCACGATGAACAAGCATGTCGCGCATATGATCAGAGCTGTAGGATAGGATGGACAGAAATGAGAAAGTGACGATCTTATCGTGATGGATGCAGATGGTAGATCAGGAGGTACATTCAACCATTACTGCAAGCAGATCTCGAACTCCAAGGGTTTACAACTAGATCAAGAGTACGATAGATGTCATGAGGCATGCAGAGCAGTTCCCATTCCATCGTGTTTGAATAACACGATTCAGACGTCAGGCTGATCAACTACTAGTGAACGATTACAGCGATGAGACCGACGCCAACGCTCGTAGAAGTGGCCCGAACAATGTTTGGCTGGGGTACTGGTTTGCTTGAGTACAGTCTCTGTGAGTTTATGCATCCGGGTCCATCAGGACGCCATCACAATCGACGGACTGGTTGTGTTCAGGGTACTGTACAATGCCGATCGTCCTGCAGCAGAGTAGGCTGAGGGTTGAGCTACACAACAAGAAGGCCGTAACTAAGAAAGCTGTGAGCTCGGAGCACGCAGATCCGGTTTTTGGTCATCCATGACACTGTCATCTATACTTATTGTGTCAGAATACTATTATTATAGTCACGTATTTTGATACTCAACACATTATTTTCTTGCAATCGAGACTGTAATTGTATGTGCTTGGACCAACAGGAAAGTTTCATCGGACTTGATAAAATTTACCCCAGCCGTTTGCATGAACCGCCAAGCACTTACCCAACATATTATTTTTCCTATTAGTCCTTAATGGATTACTTGGCAGGCAAGAACAAAAAGTCAAATTTTCATGACA
>CASHTH010003708.1:0-12169 GCA_030341885.1 Geodia barretti
TATTGCTTGGCAGGTGTCTCGCGGCGACCTGAATGACCGGTGCATCACGATTGCAGATGCTGTCCGTTCAGAGGGTTACAGCACATATATGAGTGGCAAGTGGCATATTTCCCGACACACTGGTCCAGACGGTCCCTAACACAGTTGGCCCTGTCAGCGCGGTTTTGATAACTACTATGGAATTATCACAGGTGCAGCCAATTTTTGGAAGCCAAACACCTTAACACTGAGTATCACACCACCGGCTTGATAGTGATCTGAGATTACTTTATCCAGAAGGATATTTCTTTACAGATGCTGTCAGCAATGAAGCGGTGAAATTTATTCAGAAGCACCACGATAAAAAAGCTGATACTCCGTTTTTCACTTATGTGGCATACACCGCACCGCATTGGCCCTTGCATGCCCACGAAGAAGACATCGCAGAATACAATGGACGTTTCGCGGCAGGTTGGGATGAACTCCGAGAAGAACGGTTGTCACGGATGCGCGAGATGAAACTTTTGGATGAATCATGGCGCGAGCTAACTGAGCGAGTTTAGACAGGCCGGCACACGGCGAATCCGTCGCCGCCACCGTGAGCGAGGCGCGATTTACGAGTGGAACACGACGCTTATGTGCGAGTCTATCTTGCTGCACAATCACAATCCCCGCAGTGGATGCACGCGATAGACGAATCATCAATCACTACTTGAAGAGAACAGGTCAATTAGCAACACTCAACACACGCTGAATCCTGTTTTAGCAGATAACGGAGGATGTGCGGAGGAACTCGGTGGTCCGCCCGCGAGACGCGATGGGGGTTCGCTCATCAGCACGACAGTACCGACCTCTGAGATCGATAAACCTGTTATCTCGATGGAGTAACGTATCGAGCATATGCCCGGTCCTGAAACTACTTATCAGAGTTATGGTGTTCCGTGGGCAAATCTGTCTAATACTCCGTTCCGCTTGTATAAGCACTGGGTGCATGAAGGTGGAATTGCTACGCCGCTTATTGCTCATTGGCCCAATGCTATAATCGGGCTGGAGATTACTGACGGCGACGGTACGCCGGCGATCAACCCCGACGACAACTGCTGATCAATTATGGGCAACGTGCCTAGTGTTAGGTCTCCCGGGGTGCAGTACCACCCCGCAACACGTACGACATCACCCAAGGCCTCCGCTCTCGGACTGGTACGCCGATTTGCCTTAGAAGGAACAAGTTTAGTCCCGATTTTTGATGATAAAGATAACGGTAAAGACGTCCTTCTTTGGGAACATGAAGGCAATTGTGCTGTGCGTCAAGGGGATATGAAACTTGTCTGTAGATTTCCTGGTGAATGGGAACTCTACGATTTGCAGGCAGAACGGACAGAAATTAATAATATTGCTGACAAGCATCCGCAAAAGGTGAAGGAGTTGGATGGTCTGTATCAAGACTGGGCAAACCGCTGTTTTATCTATCCTTGGGATAAACTCAGAGAACACCGCAGACAACGTCGGCAGCAAAAATAGCAAGTTGTATAATACCCAATTAACCCGATTTGTAGCGCGAGGTCCCCGTGCCTCGCAATGCTAATCGCTATTAGAAAACTTCTAATCAAGTTAATTTGGTATTATTTGTCAGAATTGGTATAATATCCATATATTTTCAGATTTTACTATAAAATGAAATAGGAGAGAAATGATGATTGAAATAGGTGGACAGACGTTCGCGTCGGTTGCGGATGTGCGGGAGTACGTTTCTAACATTTTAAACAATGCCCCATTTGATGAACCACTATCAGAAACAGATACGAAACTGATTCATGAACTTTTCTTGCACCATCCAGAGGCAATGGAGAAAATAGGTGGCGAGTCTGTTGAGTATTTTAAGGTCGGTAAACATCCACAGGCTGGGGCACGCGCGTTTTGTATAGTGCGTTCGGATGGTGTCGAGGAAACATTCAGTATGAAAAAGTGTGTCGGGGTGGGCGCGAAAAGTCACAGCGGATGTGAGTAAAGCAAAACCAGCTGCGAAGAAAAAACCGGCACCCCAGCAGAAACTTTTGGATGTAGGAGAGAGAGTAAATGTGGAGCAGGATTCTTACTCCGCAGGAATATATGCACTTCTGGATCGGTTTCAACGGGTTATGGCACTTCACGCTGAACTCGGAAAAGAGATTGAGCAGATACAAAAATTGTTAGCAGATGAATCAAAGCGATAAGTGGAGCAAAGAAATGTAGGTAACGTATTATACCAAATTAACTTGATTCGACGTCTTCAGATAAAGTCGGCATTGCAAGGAGAATCCAGAGACCTCACAGGACAAATCGGGTTAATTGGGTATTAGAAGCAAACAGACTATTGTCTTCATTGTTACTCCTTTTCTGGTGAAGCCGTGACATCCCACAAAAACACAATACCGTCTTCTATACTTGCACTGGCGAGTGTCTTGCCATCAGGACTAAATGAAACGTTTGTGATAATACCCGTATGCCCTTTAAACGTTCGGATCGTATTGCCTGTGGCAACATCCCATAAACGAACGGTATTGTCCAAACTTGCACTGGCGAGTGTCTTGCCATCAGGGCTAAATGAAACGCTTGTGATACCTTCCGTATGTCCCTTAAGCGTTCGGAGAGTTTTGCCTGTGGCAACGTCCCATAGCCGTACGGTCTTGTCCTCATACCCCGCAGAAGCGAGTAGCTGCCCATCAGGACTGAACGATACACTATTGGCAGGACTCGTATGCCCTTCAAACGTTCGGAGAGTTCTGCCTGTGGCAACATCCCATAGATAAATGGTATTGCCCTATATCCGTGGAGGCGAGTAGCTGCCCATCAGGATTGAACAACACCCTATGGACAGTACTCGTATGTCCCTCAAGCGTGCGGAGAGTCGTACCGGTGCGAACATCCCATAAAAGAAGGGTACTGCCACTGCCCTGAAGCGAGCAACTGTCCATCAGGACTATACGATATGTCTACTGGTTCGTCCGCATTTCCTTTAAGCGTTCGTGTGTTTGTGCCTGTGGCAACATCCCATAGCCGAAGGGTCCTGTCCTTATCCATAGAAGCGAGTGTTTTTCCATCAGGACTGAACAACACCCTATAGACAGTACTCGTATGTCCCTCAAGGGTTCGGAGCGTTGTGCCTTTAGCAACATCCCATAACCGAACGGTCATGTCCTTACTTCCTGAAGCAAGTAGCTGCCCATCAGGACTGAACGATATCCCATAGACAGAACTCTTATGCCCCTTAAGCGTTCGGAGAGTCGTACCTGTTGCGAACATCCCATAAACGAATGGTATCGTGCGGACTCTTCGTAACAAGTAGCTGCCCATCAGGACTAAACGATATGATGCTACTAAGAGAATTCGTATGTCCCTCAAGCGTTCGGAGAGTTTTGCCGGTGCGAACATCCCATAGACGAATACTGTCTCTACCTGCACTGGCAAGTGTATCTCCATCAGGACTAAACGCTACGCTCAGGACACCATCAGGCGTATTTCCTCTGAGGGATCGGATGTGGCGACCAGTGTTGACATCCCATAAACGAATGGTATTGTCCCAACCCCCAGAGGCGAGCGTCTTGCCATCAGGACTGAACGACGCGCTACTGACCATCATTCCAGCCCACTGTAGTGTACGGATAATTGTTCCGGTGCGAACATCCCATAAATTAATGTAACTGCCTCTCCCCGAAGCGATCAACTGTCCATCAGGACTAAACTTTATGTCTGTTGGTTCGCTCAAATTCCCCTTTAGCGTCTGTATGTTTGTGCCTGTGGCAATATCCCACAAATGAATGATATCTTCGTAGCTCCCTGAAGCAACAATCAGTCCATCGGGACTAAACGCTACGCTCTTGACAATCAACTTACCTGTCACCTCAAACTTTCGGATCATATTACCTGTGGCGACATCCCATAAACGAATGGTTTTGTCCCCACCCGCAGTGGCAAGTGTCATTCCATCAGGACTGAACGACACACTTCTGACAGAACCCTTGTCCCTCTTAAGCATTCGGAGAGTTTTCCCAGTGCGTACATCCCATATAGGAATGGGCATGCGGCCTCCAGCAGCAAGTAGCCGCCCATCAGGACTAAACGATATGTTTCGGGCAATATTTGTATGATCCGTATGCCCTATAAGCAGATTGAGTTCTTCACCTGTCTGTGCATCGTAAATCCAAATACCAACGCCACTTGCCACTGCCAGTCTTGTGCCATCGGGGGAATAGGCGATTTTTATTATGTTTCCTTACCAAGACGGGCTTTCGCGCCTTCGGGTAAATGCCACTTTGTATAATCTTGAGCAAAGGTGGTTGGTGTAAAAGTAAATATCACTAAAAGAGCCGTTAGAAGCAAACATACTATTGTCTTCATTGTTACTCCTTTTCTGGTGAAGCCGTGGCATCCCATAAAAGCACCGTGCCGTCTACCGCCCCACTGGCGAGGGATTTGTCCTACAGAATAATCGGGGAACTAAATTTTATATCCGTCCGTATTTTTTGTTATGCACTGCATGCAAGCATTTTTAAGCAGACCGGGTTTGGCACTTCTGCGACGTCTCCTGTCGCAGTCAGTTCTCTGTAGTCAGCATCAACTGCAAATGTTACAATCGTATTTGTCGATTGATTGGCAGCTAAAAGGAAAGTGCCCTCAGGATTCAACCCAAAGTTCCGTGGTGCTTGTCCCTGCGTTGATTCACAACCGATATAGCTCAGCATTCCGGTTTCTTCATCAATCGCACAGATAACGATGCTATCATGCCCACGATTTGACCCGTAAAGAAATTTGCCAGAAGGATGGACATGAACGTCCGCACAGTGACTTGTGCCATCAAAGTCTTCGGGTAACGTGTAGAGATTGTCTGGATTTCAGTGAGCGTTCCTGTATTTGCGTCATACCGAAAAGCGGTGAAAGTAGAATCTAACTCATTAATCACATACGCATATTTACCGTTGGATGAAAATCGAGGTGCGTTGGACCTGCTCCCGGGTGTACTCGCGCCCACGGTTGTGCGTTAGCAGTGAGGCTCCCATCTTCCAAATTTAGTTTGTAGATGAGAATTTTATCAAGTCCGAGGTCTGGTGCAAATGCAAAACGGTTTTCAGGATCAATCATAATTGAATGTGCGTGGGGTTCAGATTGCCGTCTCGGATTGACACTGGAACCAGTGTGTTGAACGAAATCGGAAGCTTCACCAAGCCTTCCGTCTTTCCCAATTGGGAATACTGCTACGCTTCCACCCCCATAATTTGCTGCAAGTAGATATTTGCCTGTCGCATCAACACTCACATGGCAAGGTGCGCCGCCACCCGTAGCGCGTTGGTTAAGGAAACTAATCTCTCCTGTGCTTTGATGGATGTAAAATGCTGTGACTGCACCGCTTGCTTTGCCTTCAAATTCTCCGATCTCGTTTACGGAGTAAAGATAACGACCACGCGGGTGAATATCCAAAAACGAAGGATTCACCACCCCTGTTATCTTACTGGAATATTCTAATGCTCCAGTCTCACTATCCAAGCGATAAACATAAATCCCTTCGCTGTCTCCATGTGTATAAGTTCCAATATAAACGTAATAGTCTTGATTGTTTTCTTGAGCCATTGCTGATACTCTCCTTATAGGATACCGTCTAAGATATAAATTATCGTGAGTCCAATATAAAAAATAGGAGTTTGTGATAGTCGAAGAATTCCTATGGCTGTGAGGTTAGAGTACCCTGGGCGTCGTCCATGATATTATATCACTTTTTTGTCGTATTGACGACTATTTATTGCATTTGGAATATATGTAATTTATCAATCTTCCCGCCAAGCCCGCATGCTTTAGCTTGCGGGATGTAGACGGGCGTTGCATTTGAAAGTCAAAAAAGATTTGACTTTCGCCTTAAAATGTGGTATAATATTACTAACACTTTGGACACCGTTCTGACCCTGCACTACCTGTGCAGGAGGTGTCCGCTACCGTCAGAAGTAGTCAAAAAGTGCTAAGTGTCAATACCACTCTAAAAGTATTTGGGCAGTTTCCGCGTCCGTTTCGGAGCAGAGGTGAAAGTCTGCACGTTGTATTGCTGCCCACTTTTGAACTTTTCTATCCTTTTGGATAGAGGCAGGCGGGGATAGCCAAGATTTTGCTTGATATGCCCGAAGCGATTTAATTCACGCGACGGGGAATCGCCTGCTGGTGGAGACAACGTAAGACGGTTGACCTTCGGGAAAACCGCTATTGTCTACGAAGCCGAAGCCCCATGCTTTAGCTTGTGGGTGCTATCACTAATGTAAAGGTCCGAGGGGGCAATGATCGTCTGCGGCGCGACTATAAACGGGTTTCTTCTTCAGATTACAATGCCATCTATAGTGACATCAAAAAATAATGGGACACGTTTTGAAAGATGGGCGAGGAGACCTCGCCCCTACGACCTATCTTTTGTTCAAGGAAATTGTCTACTTAATTGTAACGTGAGTTTGATATATAGCAAATTCTAAACATAAATGGACATTCTCGTAGGGGTTAGGTTACCTAACCCTACGGGCGAGAAGCCCTCGCCCCTACGAGAAGCCCGACATCTTGTTTTTATCAAATTCACGTTAATTGTAGGTTTACTATAGACCAATTAACGGATTGTAGTGCGAGGTCCCCGTGCCTTGCAATGCTTGACTTTATCGGAAAACTTCGAATCAAGTTAATTTGGTATAAATCGGGCGGACAAAGTTCTCCTACAAGAGAAAACGTGATTAATGTCAAAACTATACACACCATCATAGCGTTACGTACCTTGCTATCAATGTCTGTATATAATATACTTATATAATAGCAAAAAATATGATTAGAAACGTGTTTATAGGACGTTATGTCCAGCCTTCTCACGTCTGTTTTTTCACTGTTTGCTTCCTTTTACTGACAGTGCCTGTTTTGGGACAGATAAAATATCCGTTTGAAACTGCGCGTCCACATTATGTGGGTGCCCGCGCATTAGCGATGGGAAACGCCTTTACCGCTGTTGCTGACGATGCTACAGCAGGGTTTTGGAATCCTGCGGGTTTGATTCAGTGGCAGGGAGTTAAGCTTTTCGGTGTCACGAAGTTCATGATCGGAGTTATTACCGGTTTGACCCGAAAGGTGTCGGTTTTAGTAGTGGCATGGTACAGTCTCTATTGGGGCAACAAGATTGCGCTTGATGTTCCAAGCGGTATTCCCGATTATAATTACTACAGTTTTGCACGTCAACTTGGTGCATATCTTGCGCTGGATTGAGCCTCAAATTCAAACGGCGGCATCCTTCCGATTACTATCAATTCTTTGGTTATCACACTTCTTACGACATTGGTTTACTCTTTAAACCGCGTCCTGAACTCAAATTCGGGTGTCTGTTGCAGAACCTTGAGGGACGTGGTATTCAGTGGGTGACACTCGGTACCGCCTACCATTATGATTCATATCAATTCTCGGCAGACATTTCACTATCTACCGAAGGTGCGGAACCGGAGTATTACTTTGGGGTCGAATGGGCACCGTCATCGTTTTTTTCTATGCGAGTCGGCAGTTCGAACGGTTTTTACACGGGTGGCGTTGGCGTGCGGATTATTGATGTGTATATTAATTATGCCCGTATTTATGAGGAACGTTTAGTATCGGATTTTATTTCTGTGGAAATCAAGTTTTGAATGTTTTGTGATGTAATATAGGACAACGGGCGGGCATAGAGAACCGCCCCTACGATAAAGATGAGATCCTCTGAATGGAAATCGGGCGGATAAAGCCCTCCTACAAGAGAGTAAGTGAGAGAGGTTCTCACCTACTTTTCATCAAACTTACCAAATTAAATTCCAATCTATCGGTGCGGTTAGGAAACCGCACCATAGGCGTCAATTTAGGGATCCTCCAGGGCCGGTAGGTGCGGTTTCCTAACCGCACGAGTCGTTCGCGAAAACAGTTATCTTGCACTGATCTTTCTCAAAAGCACTCAGAATCAGTATCTATCTATGGTCTCTCAATGACGCGGTATGAAAATGCTAAAAAATACTAATGATAAACCTCCATATGTGAAAAAAGCACTTTATTTTCAATACAAAATAGAATAAATTGTCCATTAAATGGGTTTTATAGGTATTTGTATTGATGTTATTTAGGTTAGAGGAATTAGAAAACTTCACTCATGTAAAAGTGTTGTGCGTTTGTTTCCACGAAAGTCACAGTCAATGGTCATAGTTTGTAAAAAGTTTAATTTGCACTTATTTTTACATGAGCCGAACAATTGTGAGAAATGCAGTTGCAACAATTCCACAGTATCCGGTGCGGTTAGAAACCGCACCTACCATGGGTGGGGGCTAGTGCCGGTTAGAAACCGCACCTACCAGGTTGGGGACCGCTAATTGACGCTAATGGTGCGGTTAGGAAACCGCACCATTAGCGTCAATTTAAGCAGCTGTCCGTTGGGTAGAACTTGCGAAACCTAACCTACGGACTGTTCTTATATGTGTTGTAGCACAAACTGTATGAAGTTTAAGTATTTAAATCGGTAATCCCGATTTCCCCAGAGCCGGTAGGTGCGGTTTCCTAACCGCACCGGAACTTATGGAATAGGCGTCCGATAACCGATTTTCGCGAACGATTCGGTGCGGTTAATGAAGTTAAATAAAATAATTCGGTAATTTTTGTTTTTGTGTTATCCTATTGTCCAGGAGGTATCTGATCATGCCAAAACACCATAAACTTGAACTTAGTGAAAATGAACGTCAAAAACTCGTTGAACTACGCGATAAAGGCGAACCGGCTTATCTACGGGAACGGGCTGCTGCCCTGCTAAAAATACACGAGGGCTCTTCTCCTCACAAAGTCGCACTCAAAGGACTTTTGAAAAAACGCGACCCCGACACTATCTACACCTGGCTTCGCCGCTACCGAGAAAACGGCATTCAAGGGTTGTCTCATAAACCCGGTCGTGGACGCAAACCTGCTTTTTCACCCAAATCGTCTGAAGAAGCCGAGATGGAGGTCCTCAATACCATCGGACAGGATCCCGGACAGGTCAATGTGCATCAAACGCGCTGGACGCTCCGCACACTTGGAAACATCGTGCCGTGGCTCCACGATGTTTCCGTGCAGGGTATTCATCAAATCCTCTCACGACTGGGTATCAGCTATAAACGCGCCAGAGCATACGTGTGGAGCCCGGATACAGACTACGCCGAAAAAATCGCCCGGATCCAGCAAGTTTTAGAAGAGACCCGTCAACATCCGCAGACTTCTGTTGTGCTTTACCAGGATGAGTTCGGATTTTACCAACAGCCCACCGTGGCAAAAGACTGGGCACAGACAGGCACGAAAACACCGCTAGCCCGGCAGAGCCATCAACCTGAACAAACTTGTTATGGGATCGGTGCCCTGAACCCACACACAGGAGACGTCGTTTATCAGCAAGTGCCAAGCTGCACGGTTAAGGCACTCCATGCGTTTTATGCCAAGATTTGCCAACGCTATCCAGAGAAAGAACGGATTTATCTGATCCAGGATAATCGTGCGATCCACTTTCACGCCAATCTGATGGAGGCACTTCTACCGCAGACGGTGTCGTTTAAGAAACCGACACCGCCGAATTGGACAGGGAAACCCTCAAAAAAAATTGGCACACTGGCAGAACTACCGATTGAGATATTGCAACTACCGACTTATGCGCCGTGGACGAATCCGATTGAAAAACTATGGCGATGGGTGCGTCAATCGGTTTTGCATCTTCATCGTCTCAGCGATGACTGGGAGACCCTCAAAAACAAGGTGATCGCATTTATGACACAGTTCAAAGACGGATCGCAGGCATTGCTACGCTATGTCGGATTATTACCGAATTAATTTATTGATCTTCATCAAACCGCACCTACCGGCCTGGAGGATCCCTAAATTGACACCTATGGTGCGGTTACAAACCGCACCTACCGGTAACGGAGAAAATTAGAATTACCGAATTAATTTGTTAATCTTCATTTAGTTTGTGCATATTAGGGGCGCAAACTAAAAGGTTGCGCTACAAGTTCGGTGAATCAACGCTAAATGCGCCTGTGGCATTTGTTGGTGCGACAAGTGTCTCAAAAGCGATAATCCTGAAAATCTGATAATCCTGAAAATCCTGGTTCAGACAACAGTGCGCGGACAAAGCACCCAATCAACGCCAAATACGCGTGTGGTATTTGTGCCTACATTGTGGGCGGGAAACCTATCCGCCCCCGATTTGTTATCGGAGTTGAAAACGCCTCCCACAAGCATATATGGCACTAAATTGACGCCTATGGTGCGGTTAGGAAACCGCACCTACCGTCTGGGAAAATAGGATAATCCCGTTAATTTGGTATTACTATTCAACTACTTCTTCCCAATCTAACGCTTCAGAATCCCATTCAAATTGTTGCAATGGACCAAATTTTAGGTTAACCGTTAAACTTCTTGGGGTTGGTGAACTGTCAAACAGATTGAAATCCCGTACAACGACGTAGGTGTGTTGTCCATCGGTAATGGTTTTGCATGCCTCAATGAAATCGTCTAAATCTCGGATTTGCTTTCCATTTACATCAAGAATAACGACCTTTGAATTACCGTTCCGTTCTTGTACACCGACGCGTGAGAAACTACTACCAGCTGCGGCGTGAGGCATATAAACACCGTCAGCTCCAAGATAGAGTAGCCGACGTAGTTGCGGGGTTATGTCGTGAAAAACAGCACCACCGAATCGCACAAATCTTTGAACCTTCTTTTTCTCCAAATTCTCCACAGGCACCTTAAGACTAAGGTTTTCACCATTACGATAGACATCTAAGGTTACCTCTTTACCGACGTACTGATTCAAAATAGCATCAAAGGTGTATAGGTCATCTCGAATGAGTTTATCATTGATTCGGTAGATGATATCGGATGCTCGGAGGATGGTTTCCCCTGTTGTTCTCGGCACCATAGATTCAACCTGAATGACCTTCGGTGTTCCCGCCTTGGAAGGACCGATTTCTTTGCGTAAAGCCTCAGGGAAATTAAAGTGTTTTATGGCTTCCCCAATAGAGATGAGTTCAAGATCAACACCTATTTCGCCACGTTCAATCGGCATCTTGTTCTGAATTAATTTCAGCGCATCAATCAGATAATCGATAGGTAGTTCAAAACTGGAGGTATCCGTTCCGCGGGCATGGATAGCAATGACCTCGCCAGCGGTATTCCATACAGGGCTGCCGCTGGAACCCCCTGTTCTGTCAAATGTTGTGTGTATGTAACTTGAATGTCTGTCACCTTTGTTGACATTGAGGTTTGCAATCCTCCCAGTTTTGATGGAATACTCCTCTTTCTCGTTGTTGCCGATGAGCAGTAATTCATCACCAAGTGAGAGTTTATCCCATTTGCCAAGTGTAACGGATTGCAGTTCAAAGTCAACTTCTGTTTGATCAATCTTATAAAATCCGAAGTCGTGGGTTGGGTCGTAGTAAAGAATTTTTGCTTCGGTGAAACTGCCATCGTGAAAGTTTATTTTAATATAGGCAGGACTGCTGCCGGTAACATGTCGGTTTGTAGCGATAATTCCGCGTTCAGCATCAACGACGAAACCGGTAGCGAAACTTGTGCCTTTCGATTCTGTTTCAAAGACAACCTCTGAGGCGGTTTCAATATTCACGACCATCGGTTTAAAACTGGCAATTTGTTCTGTCCAATTGTGTTCTGCGTTAGCAGTTGCTGTTATAAGTGTGAATATCAAAAGATAGATGGATGTTTTTTGAAAAATACGTTTCATGTTGCTCCTTATTTTGTTTTTACAAACGAAATGAATTCGTTTGAAGTTTATCTCTTGTAGCACGTAAAACCCAAGTCTTATGAAGATTAAGAATTTAATCGGGTAATACAGACGCAGCCTCTTCTGTGGGAGCGAGCTCCAGATCGCGACTCCGACTCGACCTCCTAGGAGCGAGCTCCAGATCGCGACTTTCCGATTAAAATGAATAAAAAGCCTAAAACTAAATAACCCTATCGGTTTCCAGTTTTTTCTTGACGAAAAACACTATTTTTGCTAAAATCTCTTTTAGTAACTTGAACATACGTTTGTGTGTTCGGGCGAAAGGTCGGGACCTAGGACCTTTGGAGTCCAAGGTGTTAGACTCGCCTCGGCGAGCAACCTTTGTTGATACCACAATCTGCAAGTCGTGCTGGATTCCAAAAGAAT
>CASHTH010003711.1:0-61402 GCA_030341885.1 Geodia barretti
TCGACATTCATGTATCTCTGGCTTACATTGTCATCATGGACAATGATGGTAATAAGTCATGTTTACAATGGTTAATTTATTAGAGTTTCTTTAACTCTGTAGATGCACAATTCAGTGTAGAGGAAAGTATGTATGTTGTCAGTGAAGTTAATGAGTCGGTCACAATCTGTGCTGTGCTTGTGGATGGCTGTCTGGGGCGAGAGGTTCAGATTGAATACTCAACGTTTGATGGCACAGCTCTGAGTAGGTGGTAACCTTCAATTTATAGCAGCAAAATCTGATTTTTAAAATCTCTGCAGATGAATCAGATTATGAAGGCATAAAGCACCGTTTTACATTCAGTGTTGGTTCCACTGAAGCATGTGTCAGTTTGATAATTGTGAATGACAACATCAAGGAGGAGATTGAGTCCTTCCAGTTTGCCCTCTCTGCTAGAGACGATCCCGTATTGATTATTAGATACTTTGCGGATGTTTTCATCCATGATGACGATAGTAGGTTTTTATAAGGTTTTGATTGAATAGCCTTCTTTATGCCTTTTTAAATTCCTCTTCAGGAGTGACTGTTATTCTGTCACTGGGTGACCCAGCTGGTTATGTTTCAGAGGATAACGGAGCTATGCTTGTTCTGGTGGAATTAGTGGGAGAGCTAAGTTCTGAAGTTGCTGCGACAGTACACACTTATAATGGATCTGGTCTGTTAGAAAAATGTAATCAGAAAAGCATATAAAAGACAATTTTGTTTTTTCCAGCAACCTCTGGTAGTGACTTTGTGTCAGTGACCAAAGTGATTCTGTTTAACAATTTCCTGCCACTTGCTCATCGTCTCTACATCCCTATCATTAATGATGATGATTGTGTGGAGGAAAACGAGTACTTCTCAGTCAACATCACTACTGACATGGAGTGTGTGGACTTACCAGTGGACAGTCTGACCATCACCATTGTTGACGATGAAAGTAAGTAATAATGTAGGACCAGTTGCAGAATAGTGGCTAATGGTTGCTTTTTGTCAAGTTTTCAATGCATTTCGCTAGCTCTAGTATAATGGTGAAATGTCGAGTACACACTCATTCATATTAACCTTTTCAGTTCCCGAGGTTGCCTTTGAAAGCATGCTCATTAAAGTTAGAGAGTTTGATGCAACTGTGTCTGTGTGTGTTGAGCTCAAGTCCAACCTCAAACGTGATGCCGATGTCTACCTTGAAGTGTTTGGAGACAGTGCGTCAGGTGAGATTTTACCAAATGCCCTGTTTTGAAAGATTTTGCATGTGTTCTACATTTATAATAGCTGGTAGAGACTTTAATGGAACATCTCCACTCAAACAAACCTTTGCCAGTGGATCGAATGCTGGACAGCGAATCTACTTTTACATTGATATATACGATGATGTTATTGTTGAAACGGATGAGAGTTTTGTTACTGTTCTGAAAGACACAGACCTGCTAGTCAAACACAATACTTCGGTTGTGCGGATAATGGACGACGACAGTGAGGAAAATGCTCTTTACTTGAAGTTTCATGTGATTTATCTACACTGCCTTTCTTTCAGCTGCCTGTGTCAACTTCTCACAGCCAGTATATGAGGTGCTAGAGAGCAGTAGGTTTGTTGAGATTTGTGTTGATCTCGAAGGTAGTCTTGAAGACCTTGTGATCGTCAATCTATTAACTATACCTGGTTCTGCCACTGGTAAGCTCCTATAAAAACGCTTAGCCTTTGTCTACATTGTTTTTGTGCGAATCTCGGTACATCTCTACTCTAGCCACTGACTTTCATCCACTGAGAGAGAGTCTCACCTTTAATCAGAGTGGAAGGCAGTGTGTGAATGTGAGCATCGTGACTGGAGATGCCCTGGAAAACCATGAGAAATTCTCTGTTATTCTGTCCACTCGAGATGATCGAATTGAAGTTAAAAGCTACTTTGCCTCTGTTAACGTTATTGAAGATGGCGGTTAGTTGTTGACAATGCTGTTTGGTACCGTATATTATAGCTTAGAGCTAGTGTTTGACAGTAAACGTCTGTTCAACACAGGCTACTTAATGAGATAATCCTTACATCCGCCTATGTAAATGGGTGCAGGGCTGATGGAATTTGTGCAATGGCAGGTTATTGAATATGATTATTACCTTTTCCTTGCAGCTGTCATGATTGGGTTCACTCAAAATGCCTATAATGTGGAAGAGGATAGCAATGGTAATGGAGCTATCCTCGAAGTCTGTGTACAGGTCTCTGGAGATCTTGACAGAGATGTTGATATCTATATCACAACCAGTAGCCAGACGGCAGAAGGTGACAATGAATGCAACGCATTTTTGGAAAATGCGAAAGACTCTCACACGACATAATATACATGATTGCAAATTGTTTTAGAATTGCATAAAACATTGCAGTAAAACACTTTGGACGCCATGGGTATCTCCTTGAAATTGATGTATAACATAATGATGCCTAGTATAATAGCCATGTATAAATTCTTATGGAGTTATGGAGGATTTATTGTCCGTGGCTTAATTGACGGTGCCCCTTGTCTTCATCAGAAAACCCTGCAATTTGGGTGACTAGCTAGGAGGCTCGCTTTGCTTGTCAACAAGATTCTCTCTGTTGTCCTTGATGTTGACATACATACACTTACGAGATAAGGGGTGGCATAGATATTATAAGTGACGAACTGTTACACTAGATGACCTACTAAATCACCAAACCACCTCTATCCGTCTCTCACTCTCTCTCTCTCATCCTCAGCTGGTGAAGACTACTCCAACATCCTTGCCCAACTTGTGGTGTTGAAACTGAGATTTCAACGCAGTATCGATCTGACTGATCAAGGATGTGTGAATGTGACAATTTTGAGTGATATTTTCGTGGAGAATGATGAAGTGTTTGCTGTTCATTTATCAACTGAAGACCGTTCGGTTATTCTTAATCCAGATCGAGCTGACGTCACTATTACTGACAATGACAGTAAGTGTCAATTGATTTAATACCACTCTTTTTAAGATCATTTTATCCAGATATTGAGGTTGACTTGGTGTCTGCAATCATCACTGTTGGAGAAGGTGAAGTAGCAGCGCGAGTGTGCGTCCGTATAACAGATGGAACTACAGCCATTGTCGTTACTGTTTTTCTAACCACTGAAAATGATTCAGCGACAGGTAGTTATCCTCGTTAGTCTCTCAATTACTGTGAATACTTTGTCAATTATTATAATGCAGCAGGGGAAGACTATGAGCCTCATATAAACACACCATTGGTGTTCACTTCTGGATCCACTGTTGGAGTGCAAGTCTGTGAAGACATTGTCATTGATGAAGACAACAAGCTGGAGGATGATGAACAGTTCACATACTCACTGACCTCCAATGATCCTGTGGTGTTTCTTGCTAGCAGTGGCACTGTAACCATCGAGGATAATGACAGTGAGTTCAATAAACAGTGTTCATTAACATCAAGTACACATTGCACATAATCATACGGAGTCCAGTTTGTTGTTTAGCTTGAGTAACTACATGCTAAACAGCAGTTAGCTCGGCTTGCTGCATGTTGTATGGCACAAACTATTCTCAAAACTTCCACTTTAGATGTTACAGTTGCCTGGGACATGGGAATGTACAGTGTACGAGAGGATAGTGGGTCACTCATGGCCTGTGTGGTGGTCACTGCTGGTACTCTGTGCCGTGACATTGAGGTCTTTGTGTCAACTGCAGACTCTACAACACCACCGCCAGCTACAGGTATCATCACCAAACCACCTCTATCCGTCTCTCACTCTCTCTCTCTCATCCTCAGCTGGTGAAGACTACTCCAACATCCTTGCCCAACTTGTGGTGTTGAAACTGAGATTTCAACGCAGTATCGATCTGACTGATCAAGGATGTGTGAATGTGACAATTTTGAGTGATATTTTCGTGGAGAATGATGAAGTGTTTGCTGTTCATTTATCAACTGAAGACCGTTCGGTTATTCTTAATCCAGATCGAGCTGACGTCACTATTACTGACAATGACAGTAAGTGTCAATTGATTTAATACCACTCTTTTTAAGATCATTTTTATCCAGATATTGAGGTTGACTTGGTGTCTGCAATCATCACTGTTGGAGAAGGTGAAGTAGCAGCCCGAGTGTGCGTCCGTATAACAGATGGAACTACAGCCATTGTCGTTACTGTTTTTCTAACCACTGAAAATGATTCGGCGACAGGTAGTTATCCTCATTAGTCTCTCAATTACTGTGAATACTTTGTCAATTATTATAATGCAGCAGGGGAAGACTATGAGCCTCATATAAACACACCATTGGTGTTCACTTCTGGATCCACTGTTGGAGTGCAAGTCTGTGAAGACATTGTCATTGATGAAGACAACAAGCTGGAGGATGATGAACAGTTCACATACTCACTGACCTCCAATGATCCTGTGGTGTTTCTTGCTAGCAGTGGCACTGTAACCATCGAGGATAATGACAGTGAGTTCAATAAACAGTGTTCATTACCATCAAGTACACATTGCACATAATCATACGGAGTCCAGTTTGTTGTTTAGCTTGAGTAACTACATGCTAAACAGCAGTTAGCTCGGCTTGCTGCATGTTGTATGGCACAAACTATTCTCAAAACTTCCACTTTAGATGTTACAGTTGCCTGGGACATGGGAATGTACAGTGTACGAGAGGATAGTGGGTCACTCATGGCCTGTGTGGTGGTCACTGCTGGTACTCTGTGCCGTGACATTGAGGTCTTTGTGTCAACTGCAGACTCTACAACACCACCGCCAGCTACAGGTATCATCACCAACCACCTCTATCCGTCTCTCACTCTCTCTCTCTCATCCTCAGCTGGTGAAGACTACTCCAACATCCTTGCCCAACTTTGTGGTGTTGAAACTGAGATTTCAACGCAGTATCGATCTGACTGATCAAGGATGGTGAATGTGACAATTTTGAGTGATATTTTCGTGGAGAATGATGAAGTGTTTGCTGTTCATTGATCAACTGAAGACCGTTCGGTTATTCTTAATCCAGATCGAGCTGACGTCACTATTACTGACAATGACAGTAAGTGTCAATGATTTTAATACCACTCTTTTAAGATCATTTTATCCAGATATTGAGGTTGACTTGGTGTCTGCATCATCACTGTTGGAGAAGGTGAAGTAGCAGCCCGAGTGTGCGTCCGTATAACAGATGGAACTACAGCCATTGTCGTTACTGTTTTTCTAACCACTGAAAATGATTCGGCGACAGGTAGTTATCTCATTAGTCTCTCATTACTGTGAATACTTTGTCAATTATTATAATGCAGCAGGGAAGACTATGAGCCTCATATAAACACACAATTGGTGTTCACTTCTGGATCCGCTGTTGGAGCGCAAGTCTGTGAAGACATTGTCATTGATGAAGACAACAAGCTGGAGGATGATGAACAGTTCACATTCTCACTGACCTCCAATGATCCTGTGGTGTTTCTTGCTAGCGGTGGCACTGTAACCATCGAGGATAACGACAGTGAGTTCTACTACAGTTCGTGCATCATCAGGTAGTGCTTAGGGCGGCTCTTATCTGAAACTTCTCTCTTCATGAATCTTCGTGTCTCCAACGGACAGAACATGGCGGAGCTAAGCCTATGCTTTATGCCTTAACTCACAAACACATTGGTCTTGGGGAAAATCTTTAACTATCCCAATGTAGCACTGTGTATCGCCTGAATTATAGTAACAGACAGACCAACCTCACTGCCCAAGAGTGAAAAAAGCTAATGAGGTGGTCTTTCCTGACCAAATCCGCTGATTTCTGACCGTACCTTCATTGTATTATTGGACTATGCATTGGGTGGGTTGTCCTAACAATAATTATTGTTATTTTTTCAGATATTAACGTAAACTTGGTGGCGGCTGACATTGACGTGCTGGAAAGTGGTGGGATGGCACAAGTTTGTGTCATTATAGCAGATGGAATTTTAGCCATTAACGTGGACATTTTTCTTAAAACTGATGATGATTCTGCAGCAGGTATAACCTCTTGTATAATTATGTTAATCCCTTTGGACACCATGGGTATCTCTTTAAAGCGGAAATAAAGTATAGTGCTTAGTTTTACTAGGACACATTAATTTTGTGTCCATGTATGGTTAAATGTTGAATGACAAAGTTGTTTGATTAACATATCTAGAAGGGTTGCACTTTGGGCTATTGAACACATGTTATAAAAATGTTATCCTTTGTTGGCATAGTATGTCCCTATCTTTGGATAGTAGAGAACATGCACCAACGTATTTCAGCAGAAACAATTTTACCATCTGTATTTTTTGTACAATTGTACAACCTTTACCTTTTCAACAGCTGGAGAGGACTATGAGCCTCATATAAACACACAATTGGTGTTCACTTCTGGATCCGCTGTTGGAGCGCAAGTCTGTGAAGACATTGTCATTGATGAAGACAACAAGCTGGAGGATGATGAACAGTTCACGTTCTCACTGACCTCCAATGATCCTGTGGTGTTTCTTGCTAGCAGTGGCACTGTAACCATCGAGGATAATGACAGTGAGTTCAATAAACAGTGTTCATTACCATCAAGTACACATTGCACATAATCATACGGAGTCCAGTTTGTTGTTTAGCTTGAGTAACTACACGCTAAACAGCAGTTAGCTCGGCTTGCTGCATGTTGTATGGCCCAAACTATTCTCAAAGCCTCCACTTTAGATGTTACAGTTGCCTGGGACATGGGAATGTACAGTGTACGAGAGGATAGTGGGTCACTCATGGCCTGTGTGGTGGTCACTGCTGGTACTCTGTGCCGTGACATTGAGGTCTTTGTGTCGACTGCAGACTCTACAACACCACCGCCAGCTACAGGTATCATCACCATGTCCTGTAGGCAATGATGATCTCATCTTACAGGCGATGCGGATTACGGAGTCCTCAGTTCCCAGTCTTTAACCTTGACTGCTGGCACCACATCAACTTGTGTTACTGTTGACATTGTGAATGACATGGAGCCTGAGGAGGCACTAGAGTTCTTCAGTCTCGAGCTCAGTTCAACTGACTCAGATGTAATAATCCCTACTCCAATAGCTCGTGTTGCCATTCAAAATGACGACAGTGAGTGATGCATTATTATAGTTTTAACTGTTCTCTGCTGTTATCACTTTTTATCTTTCAGTCATTGTTCAAATGGAACTGGCTGAATATAATGTGTGTGAGGGTGTGGGAAGCCTGATGGTGTGTGCTGCTGCCACTGGTGGGAGTGTGATTTCCTCTTTCACTCTTGCCACAAATCCAGGAACTGCCACTGGTATACATACACCTTAAGGGTGTTGTTGATTTATCCTTGGCTTTTACCTGAATGTTGTTGTAGCTCCAGAAGACTATGAAGATGTTAGTGTAGAGGTTGTGGGAGAGCAGATTCCTTGTCTGAGCATCACCATAGAAGATGACATGGAGAGGGAAAGCTGTGATGAGACCTTTACTGTTGTCTTGAGCACATCTGATCCCAGTGTCATTATTGTCTCACCAAACACGTCTACTGTTACCATCTATGACAATGAAGGTCTGCCACTATAATACAGCAGCTCATCACTCAACCCTGCCCTGTGTGTTCCTCATAGAGCCCAGGATTGAATTCATCAATAATACTCCAGATTCTACTGGTTTCAATATAAGCTCAGAATTTCAGATAGAGGGCTGCATCAATCAGACAATGTGTACCGTACGTCAAACTGGAGAATCTATTGCCTGTGAGCCACTCTGCCTATTTCATTTTCATGTCTTAAAGTGTCTATCTCTGCTAGGTGAAAATTCTGCGTCCTTCACACAAGAGCGAAATGGTGCTCGCACTCTGATTATTACAGCCAGTGGCGTCTGTGGAAACAGTCAAACACTGTCCCGTATTCTTCGATCTGGTGAGCCAATGGTGGTGTATATACAGGGTAATGTTGATAGTTGTGGTTTCTCTCACAACAGACGTCCCAGTATGTGATGTACATCAAATCAATGGAGGAGTAGAGCAAGCAACTGTAGATGGGAATAGTGCAACTGTACTGTTTGAAGGAACAGGTCCATCTGTTGACAATGTTGTCACTGATTTTGGGCTCAGCATTAGAAGGGCGAGTGCAACAGAACCTGGAGAGTTTGACAATATCGTGACTGGCCTCAGGTGCTCTACAGCAGCTACTCAGGCTCCCTCTCCATTTACTGTGACATGCTCTGTGGATAATGGTTGGGCTATAGCTATCACCACAGTTCTTCTTGTTATCTATTAGCTATCCTATAGTTGGTCATGGAGAGGTGACTGTGTCTGGGTTTGATTCCAGTGGCACATGGGCCATTGCAGTTCGCCCGATCGAGCCATCTGTTGACAGTCGTCTGTGCCGCAGGCGTTTACAACGAACATTTACTTTTGACATTTTGATTAATTGACACTCTCCGGAGATGTCTCTTAAGATGCAGAGCAGATTATTAGATTGTAGTTTGTGTAGCTGATTTTTAGTATTGTATAGTTCCATGCTCTGCTATGTATAATAAATAATAACCAGATTAACTATATATAATGTGTTTTTGCATATAAGTAGCTATGAGCCGCTACAAATGAGGAACTTGCTCTGACCATAGAGCAATTGTGTCTTAGAGAATACATTTCTCACTTATGGACACATGCTCGACCTCGATAATAATACTCAGGTGGCAGCCATACCACTAGGGCCATAGACCACGCACCCAGAGCAAGACACCCTGCAGCTTCCCAGACACAATCTGAGACTGGGTCTGTTGTATGCTGGGATTATCGCCGTATAACCTAATATAACCTTTCTTAGCTCCCAAACATCCAAATAAAACCTCTAACAAGGTGAAGCAAAGAACCAAATTTATCCTCCCACAGCACACTACCCAAAATAAAGGAAGCTTTCCTGAAACTATCAAGGGACTGGAAATGCTCAAACCCATCATCCCCAAGCACCCCCTGCAGGGCAACTAAGGAATTGCTCCTAAGACTACAATTTTGCTGGACACTCCCACAACACATGACTCGACACTTTCACACTCATCATCACACAACAGGCACTCCTTAATCCCCTCCCTCCCACTATGCTTATATACCCAGTTCCTCATTTAGCCCATGCGTATATACCTGACCTTAACCAAATTAATTATTTTGTTGATAGCTACCGTGTGTTTGCCGGGCAACAGGGTGGAAATTGTGGGACTGCACTAACTGATTCTGAAATTGCAGTATACCAACAGCTTCTCTGTCACTCAGTAGCCCACAGACTGCTTACAACACTAAGCAATGACATAATTGGCAAGCGGAAGCGAGCTAACCTAGTGGTCCGAACGGCGCGGTTTTTCTATAATTATTATAATAATTATATATATGTCACCGTACGTCGTCCAACTGCGCATGCTCCAGCATTACGCGCTTCTTTTTATCCGAAAGGGATTTCAACATTTTCATAATACTGCCTGAATCGAGCGGAATCAGGGGAAACGCAACACCTCCGAAGCTATCGAGTATTGCTGCACAGTCCAGCGAGAGATTTTTCTACATTGCCACTTGTTCCCTATTCCTGCAAGACCAATCAGATTGCCGGATTATGCCTCATTATGCCTGATTCGCGCTGTCGTCTGACTGTTTTTGACTCGACTCGAATTGTCTACTGCGCTCGGGTCGTTTCGGCCTACTTGGTCCTGTGCAATGTATCTCACTGTTTTGTGCACACACAAGAGTGACTCATACGATTAGACCCCAATTGTAAGCGCGCTTCCGCTCGCCAAAAATGCCATGCATTCGCCTACTAATAATTTAGGTGCTGTATAATACTACAGTTTTATGTGCCTCCTATATACTGAAGTTGCTGTGAAAGCCTGAAAGGACCGTACCTAGCTACCATACAGGACGGTTGGAGTGTTGACTCTCGGATTCTTCAGGCCAAATTGGGTAATCATTGATACAAGGGAAATAGCAACGTCTATAGCTACGTGACCCGGCCTGCTATTGACACTATTGCCGGTTAAGGACATATTATTATTTGAAGGAAAACTGCAGAGTTGTATATTGAGGGTTGGCCCACTCTGACCCCTTCAGTCTTGTAGCTACACGTAATGTTACTGTGCAATTTATGCTTCTTACATGAAGAGGTCTGCAAACATCTAGGTAAGTATGTATGCTGAGCCGCGGGAACTACGCGATTTAGTGAGCCGAGGGCCCTGGGCTGTCGGCGTCCCGAGCGTAGCGAGGGCGCTACTACCAGGGCCCCGAAGCATACTAAATCGCGTAGTTCCCAAGGCGACGCATCTAACCATCTTAGACTACAGCGCAAGCGCTAGCAACGCACGCTGCATCGAGGATGGATGGCTTACTGGGGTCACAGATTACAGTATGGAGCTTTTTGCTGAGGACGAACTGGAAGTAGGCAGGCTATTTGCAGCGGCCAACAGCCATTTCGAGCAGGCGTACAACGACTCTACTCTACCTGGTACCAGCAAGGCTATAGCAGCTTGTTCTAGGCGGCGCGGCTCGCTAACGCGAAAGTAGGCGGGGCCGCTGGGCGCTTCTCGCACTGCTAGCGTGCACGTCTGGCACGAGCTGTAGCTAGGGCCCTGTAGTCATGCACCACTTCCTACTAGAAGACCCGAGTACCTGATTTTTCGTGAGAAAGAACCTCTCCAGAAGCTCCGTTTGCTTTCGGGGCTCGCACGGCGTATCTCGAATTGAAGGCGTGGTTGCCATGGCGAATAAAGTGCCGCAGGGCTGCGAAATAGTTACCGTAACTAGTTACCTCTAAACTCGGAATCTGATTGGTCAATTGCGTGTTACCGTAGTCTAAATATAGGTGACCGTGCACGCAAAAACCAACCTTACGCCGCATTTTTGTGAAGTAGCTTTTTTTGAATCGTTGTAAAGCTTGAAATGTGCTCGATACAGCGCTTATTTTTTGTATATTTTTTTGGGAAAACCCTTTACGCGGGCCACGCGGGGTTATACAAAACGCGAATGAAATTTTTCCGTATTCTTGTCCGCGCACTATCACATTACGGGATTTTTCCCCGGAAATTTTTAGCCAACCAGAGAGATGCAGTGTGAGCGTGCAATTTGACGCTTCTATCGGCCCTATATACCGGGCTGAGTACACTTCAGGCCGAACTTGTCGTGGTAGATATTGGCGTAAGTGAGGTATCAGAAGCAACGCTTTGACTTCTGTGCGCCATATTTGCGTCAGCTGCCTAGTTTCGCGGGTGTGTACGAGATTTCCGTACACCCCCGCCGTGAGCGTCCGTGTGTCTGCTGCTCCGTTCACTGACCACCGCTACAGAGAAATAGCTTCTTTTCTGGCGAGAAGGCGTCCTAGGAGACAGGAAAGGTACCAGTAGGTAGCTCTAACGAGAAGCTTATAGGCAAAAAAGTGGTTTTGCTTATGTACCGGTTGGTATAGGCTTATTCATGCGTACTCGATAATATTGCGGCGTACGGTTGTTTTTTGCGTGCACGGTCACATAGACGCTGATTCGAGGTAACTATATACGCGCAGTATATAGAAAGCTGAGAGCCCCGGCATTGTCGGCTTTGGCTGCGTATTTTCATGATGTCTGACTCTGAAAACACAGAGACCTCTACACACACCTGCTCGGCCGTTCACTGCTGCTCTGGTATGTGGTCCCGCAAGCGACAAGAGTGAGAAAGCTGCTAAGCACGATCGATGAAGCGTGTTCGTGCGTCAAAAACTGGTGAGTCTGGTCTTTCATCGAGCCTCTCTGTACCCAGGATGACCCCTGAAATGAGACTACTCCACTGACTGGCAATAGCATGACTGCAAGCCGCGATAGCCAAGGCGGTAAGTGCACTGGCCGCGTAGCGCGCGATCCTGCAACTGAAACTGCTCCCACTACAACACCAGACTGGACACGAGCAAGCTAACATTCAGCCGGCTGAAGATGATGCTACTCCCTCTGTGTCGGGTTCCTCACCACTGTCACCGATAAGTCTGGCTTGGTCGCGTAACGCAGCCAAAGGGAGAGGGCTGCCAGAATGCACAGAGGGAGTGGCGTGATGTCTAGGACGTGAAGGAAATACCGTCAGCAGAGACCCTGACTTTGCTTATCAGTCGGAGGAAGAGCTGAACATGACGACGATTCTAGTGATGAAGAATTCGCACCTCAGGAGTTTGACGACTGGATGCTGTCACTCCGCCTTGATCAAGAAGATGCTCTCTGTGATATTGATGAAACGTTCAAGAGCCGAATAAAATGACTGCCAAAGATGGTGCTACGGAAGCTGGATCGGCCGTTGGATCGGCATTTGGTTCAACGAGAAGACTATGCAAGAGACGAATGACTGGTAATATCATTGATACAGGGAAATAGCAACGTCTACTACGTGACGCGGCCTGCTATTGACACTATTGCCGATTTGTTCTATAGGACATTTAGAACATATTTGAAGGAAACAGCAGAGTTATCAGAGCGTTTACCGACGCTCTATGTAGGGATGACACGAGTGAATCTCACGTGATCCGCGTACATCCTCGAAACTCGGCGAGAATGGCTAGCTATGTCTTCAAACACACCCAAAATCTCCTCACGGGTCCATATCTACCTATACATATGCCCAGAAGTTTCATATGTCCCTGCAATTCTCGACACGAGAATCCGCTCTTATGCGATTTCTGATTTTCGTGTCATCATAATTTTCTTCATCTTCTTCTTCTTTAAACCCGCTATCTCCTTACCAGTACCAGTTGGAGCGCTGATTTTTTCACTGAACGTCTCCAATTTCGTCCGAGGTGTGCACGGACATCAAGCGATCGTTTCTTTCTTGCCGCAAGTCACTACTGCAGATCATGGAGCTCTTCCATGGTCGACACTGAACAACGCCATTTGCTGCTAACTCAGCATCAATGGTTCAATGGTTATTATTGCATACACCAGTAAAGGCAGCAAAAAAAAAAAAAAAGGACAGAAATAATGGTATCAATCCCCTAGCCGTGTGCTCCGTTTGGCGGCTTGTTTTCGCTCGCCTGAGTTTGCTCCCGAATTTGGGCCTAGCTATCCGTCTTGTGGTAATGAGTTACTATTGTGTTTACTTTAGCTAGCTGCAATCCAGCTCATTGTGAATTTTCTCTCTAGGTTCCACGCGAGGAATTTTTTCCACGACTTCACGAGACAGCCTCCACGTGACACTCCGTGTCTGTCTTGTCCGCACTGCTGCTACTATTGTGCTGGAGTCGCCACGGTCAAAAGTAAGTCTTGCTATTGCGATTACGAATAATTATAAATTACTCCAAGGTCTGGGTTTCTGGAGTTGGGGCCACAGTTAATTATGATTCGAGGCAAGTTGTCTGCATTACCCTCATTGCCAATTTTAATAGGGGTGCCTGACAACTCCCCTTCCAGTTCCACCTGCATCCCTCGGCCTCTAGCCAGCACTTCTCTGCTGACAGTCGTGGCTGGTACACCCTGTTTCTTCAATCGCAATGCCCTCCACTGCGCTCTACCACCGCTCTGCTGTCGTCACTGCCACCCGGGCTTCTCCATCCTTTGAGATAAGTTCAAGTTTTTGCCTTATCGCTTGAAAAGGAGGGCAGTAGATATTATGTGCAGAATTCCGAGAATATAAAGGCTAGAGGTAGATCCCTTTGTCAGTCAGACCCTGGTAAGCGGCTAGGGCCTCCTATCATGCTGACCCTGGTAAGAAAAAGGCAGCTGTTGCCCAGTTGAAGGAAAATATTGCTGATATGGCTGCACTATAGATGTAACACAGACAGTGGGAAGGATACCCAGCCATTATAAGATTATCTGGGAGTTGCTTGGCAGGTGGGGCTCTGAAGTGTTTTCCCTTATCACCACTGCTGACTTGTACATTCCTTCACCCTTATCCCACTTCCAACCTAGCCTTTGTTACACTAACAACTCCTATTGTAAGCCTACTCCTTACATTGTCTGTCTGCTCCTCTGTATTGATGGTGCATACTATCTATATGTTCAAAGGGGTTGGACTGCAACTGCACTCTCAAGCTACAACCTGAACCCTACAAACTTCTGGCTTCTACTGCCCAGTCGCTACTAGCTATATACCCCTAGCCTCCACCTTTCACTTCAGCTGGAATAGACCTCTCCTAAAGAAAAACATTTTCATTCACAATTCACAACAAAGCATTTGTATGATGAATGTTGGGTTAGTTTTGTACTTGCGCATGTGCCCGCTAGTTTCTCATGTAAGAATTGCGCAAAATTGCAAACTACGTCACGACCATCGCCCCTTCCCCCACAATGCACTGTGAGTGTGTGTGCGATCAAATCTTCAAGTCACAAATATGCAGTGCATAAATTTCCACCCACGCGTGTGTGAACCCTAATGCGTGCAGCCCCTCGCTTGCCGCTCTGCACCGCGAAAAGGGTGGGGCTGAGCATGTGCCAAATAAGTAAGTGGAACAAGTGGAAAAATCATTTCTTCAAAATGAAGGGGGATCTAGGGATGGTGTAAATTATGAAAAAGGAAGATGCTTCGGCTGAAAACAAAAATCATACATCCATCCCTACATCTTTCTTTAACCTCCCCTCCACTAACCTATGAGACAGGGTTCAGAGGTGAAGTCGCGGAGAGGGATGGGACAACCTCAACTGTGATTTGTTATGAATTAGTATACCCTACACCAAAACTGAGTGCCTACACATTCTTCGACAGAGCTGAAGAAAGAAAGATGTAGGGATGGATGTATGATTTTTGTTTTCAGCCGAAGCATCTTTCTTGTTGGTATCCTTTACACCATCCCTACATCCCCCTTCATTTTGAAGAAATGATTTTTCCACTTGTATATTGAGGGTTGGCTCACTCTGACCCCTGCGCTACACGTAATGTTACTGTGCAATTTATGCTTCTTACATGAAGAGGTCTGCAAACATCTAGGTAAGTATATATAATAGTTAGACGCTGATTCGAGGTAACTACGCGCAGTAGAAAGCCGAGCTTTTTCTCTACTTACTTACAGGCATATCTGGAGTTCTTCTGTAGTCCGTCGTTCATGAGAGCACTAATGACGGTCCTGGTGGACTATCCTCAAGTCAACTACCACATTGTCAACAGACAGGTATATACCACACAACTAAAGACTAAGGGAACGAGGGGAAATCCATGCGCTACACCCCGGGGGGCACGAGGCTTTCTACTGGCGCGTGGTTAACTATTTTATAGTGAGCGCTTCATGTTGAGCGCTCTGGCTTTCGTATGGCGGAGCGCTTCTAACGATGAATGGATGGAGACTGGCTCAGAGCGCCAGAAAATGCAGTGCAAGAAGAGCGAAGCGGCCGAGGACACGCGGTAGCGACTCCGCCTTCTTTTTCTGGTTGTGCGCGTGACGGTTCTGCGCGCAGGGGGTCTGCGCGTGCGCGTGGACTACGCGATTCAGTTGTTGATTACATGTACATTTTGTTGTTTCCAGTTTTAACTGTAGGTTTTGTAGTTAACCCTCGGCGCGCATGCGCAGCGAGGGTGACGGTAGTTACCCTCGGCGCGCATGCGCTGCGAGGGTACTGTAGTTAGGTGTGTGTGTGTGTCTGTTACTCTCAATCTCACTTCTCGAATGTCTGTTCGTCCCAGAAACGCTACCATCTACCCAACGAGCGACGAAGGTCAGAAAATATGTGGGGGTTTTTCTCTTAAAATGCTCCGTTGCAGAGCTAGAGGCGGCTTCCACCATTGTACGGCTAATGCGTAGTCGGCCATTTTTATCGCTGCGGAAAAATGCGCATGCGCTTATAACCTCGACCGGGTCGTCCGCTTGCTCTGTGTATCTTGAAGGCACAAGAAGTCACAACGAAGGGCGTGTATCGACTCTCGCATACTATCTACTACTGTAGCTAGCCTGTGTCACACTCTCTGCGAGCTACTAGCGGGAGATCACGAGTAAACGCAAACTAATAGCAGCCCCAGCCCATCAATTAGCGGTAACCGCGCATCCCAAGTTCGCCGAGGGTTTGAACTTTATGCTTTTCATTGGGTCTGTCTGTCTGTCTGTCTGTCTGTGTGTGTGTCTGTCTGTTACTCGTCATCTCACTTCTCGAGTGTTCGTTCGTCTCACAAAGGATACCACCTACTGAACGGGCAATGAAGGTCAGAAAATATGTGTGGTTTTCGCTGAAAACGCTCCGTTGCAAAGCTAGAGCGCGAAAAAGCCAATATGCAAATACACAACGGCTTACTACGGCATGATCGATCCGCGTGCTCTGCGTACCTCGGAGGCACCAGAAGATGCAACGCAGGGCGTGTATCGCCTCTCGCATGCTATCTAGTAGTGTAGTTAGCCCGCGTCAGACTCTGCGCGAGCTGGCAAGAGACCACGGGTAACAGCTAAAACTAAACCCAGCCCAGCAATTAGTGGTACGGCGCATGCGTTTACTTACGCGTGCGCGTCACAGTACGCCGAGGGTTTGCACTTCAGTGCTTTTCATTTCTGTAGGTTTACTATTTAGTAAACCCCGTCTACGGGATTTAGTAAACCTCGCCTTTGCAATCTGATCGGTCAATTCAAACCTAGCTCACTCTAAACCCTGCCACTCTAGCCTTGGGACCCTTGGCTATTTATGAGTGTATCACTGATCATGAGGAGTGACAAGGCAACAGATCACGCATAATGCCGAACCTATTTTGCAACACTTCTCCATCGAGGATAATGACAGTGAGTTCAATAAACAGTGTTCATTAACATCAAGTACACATTGCACATAATCATACGGAGTCCAGTTTGTTGTTTAGCTTGAGTAACTACACGCTAAACAGCAGTTAGCTCGGCTTGCTGCATGTTGTATGGCCCAAACTATTCTCAAAACTTCCGCTTTAGATGTTACAGTTGCCTGGGACATGGGAATGTACAGTGTACGAGAGGATAGTGGGTCACTCATGGCCTGTGTGGTGGTCACTGCTGGTACTCTGTGCCGTGACATTGAGGTCTTTGTGTCGACTGCAGACTCTACAACACCACCGCCAGCTACAGGTATCATCACCATGTCCTGTAGGCAATGATGATCTCATCTTACAGGCGATGCGGATTACGGAGTCCTCAGTTCCCAGTCTTTAACCTTGACTGCTGGCACCACATCAACTTGTGTTACTGTTGACATTGTGAATGACATGGAGCCTGAGGAGGCACTAGAGTTCTTCAGTCTCGAGCTCAGTTCAACTGACTCAGATGTAATAATCCCTACTCCAATAGCTCGTGTTGCCATTCAAAATGACGACAGTGAGTGATGCATTATTATAGTTTTAACTGTTCTCTGCTGTTATCACTTTTTATCTTTCAGTCATTGTTCAAATGGGACTGGCTGAATATAATGTGTGTGAGGGTGTGGGAAGCCTGATGGTGTGTGCTGCTGCCACTGGTGGGAGTGTGATTTCCTCTTTCACTCTTGCAACAAATCCAGGAGCTGCCACTGGTATACATACACCTTAAGGGTGTTGTTGATTTATCCTTGGCTTTTACCTGAATGTTGTTGTAGCTCCGGAAGACTATGAAGATGTTAGTTTAGAGGTTGTGGGAGAGCAGATTCCTTGTCTGAGCATCACCATAGAAGATGACATGGAGAGGGAAAGCTGTGATGAGACCTTTACTGTTGTCTTGAGCACATCTGATCCCAGTGTCATTATTGTCTCACCAAACACGTCTACTGTTACCATCTATGACAATGAAGGTCTGCCACTATAATACAGCAGCTCATCACTCAACCCTGCCCTGTGTGTTCCTCATAGAGCCCAGGATTGAATTCATCAATAATACTCCAGATTCTACTGGTTTCAATATAAGCTCAGAATTTCAGATAGAGGGCTGCATCAATCAGACAATGTGTACCATACGTCAAACTGGAGAATCTATTGCCTGTGAGCCACTCTGCCTATTTCATTTTCATGTGTCAAAGTATCTATCTCTGCTAGGTGAAAATTCTGTGTCCTTCACACAAGAGCGAAATGGTGCTCGCACTCTGTTTATTACAGGCAGTGGCTTCTGTGGAAACAGTCAAACACTGTCCCGTATTCTTCGATCTGGTGAGCCAATGGTGGTGTATATACAGGGTAATGTTGATAGTTGTGGTTTCTCTCACAACAGACGTCCCAGTATGTGATGTACATCAAATCAATGGAGGAGTAGAGCAAGCAACTGTAGATGGGAATAGTGCAACTGTACTGTTTGAAGGAACAGGTCCATCTGTTGACAATGTTGTCACTGATTTTGGGCTCAGCATTAGAAGGGCGAGTGCTGGAGAGTTTGACAATATCGTGACTGGCCTCATGTGCTCTACAGCAGCTACTCAGGCTCCCTCTCCATTTACTGTGACATGCTCTGTGGATAATGGTTGGGCTATAGCTATCACCACAGTTCTTCTTGTTATCTATTAGCTATCCTATAGTTGGTCATGGAGAGGTGACTGTGTCTGGGTTTGATTCCAGTGGCACATGGGCCATTGCAGTTCGCCCGATCGAGCCATCTGTTGACAGTCGTCTGTGCCGCAGGCGTTTACAACGAACATTTACTTTTGACATTTTAATTTCCAATTGAACTCTCCAGAGATATCTGTTAAGATGCAGAGCAGATTCTATTAGTTTGTAGCTGTCTTGGTAGTTTCATGTTCTCTATTATATTGTACTGTAGCTGCACTGAATAATTCTACATCATTTTTCCTAGTATGTGTCAAAAACAAGGCAAAGGCAAAACTAAGAAGAGCTGCCTTGGGTTGAATTCGAACCCACGGCACTCAGCGGTCTAGGCGAGCGCTCTACAAACTTCAGCTACAAGGACAACTCAGCTGGTAGGGGTTCATATCTCTTTAACAGATTACAACACAAGAAAAGCAAACCTCAAACCACTGTCCTATGGCACAAGTGCACTCTCATAGTGATGGGCTATAGGACCACAAATCCTGCGTGACCACAATTATGGACAGTGGGTGATAGTTGTCATTGTTAGTGAGACATGTTTTGCCAGGCAACAGGTAGAATGTGGGGGACTGGACTTCGTAATGCTTCTGTTAACGTAATACTAAAGTTTTGGGAAATGAATGACTGCAAATAATCAGCAAGGTATGCAGACATTTCGCTATACATACCTTCATTGTAGTGCCCCAAGGGCTCGCACTGCATTGGCTTAGCACCACTGCATGTATACTCCCCACCATTGCTCTGCTGGGATGTGTGGTCTTTGGTCCTATGTAGTGTAGCTGTTTATTAGAGAGTCGGTAGACTCTCTATATAGGGATGACACGGGTGAAATCTCACGTGATCCGCGTACAAAACGACTAAAAACTCGGTGAGAATCACTTCCTAGGCCTTCAAAACATACTAGCAATAGTCTGCGGGCCCATATCTACCTATACATGTCCCCCAAGAGCTCATACACACTTTCAGTCGTCCACGCGAGAATTCGCTCATACGCGATTTCACGATTTTCGTGTCGTCATATTCTTAATCTTCTTCTTCTTCTTTAAACCCGCTATCTCCTTACCAGTACCAGTTCAAGCACAGATTTTTTCACTGAAGGTCTCCAATTTCGCCGGAGGTGTGCACGGACATCAAGCGATCGTTTCTTTCTTGCCGCTAGTCACTACGGTAGATCATGGAGCTCTTCCCTGGTCGACCTGAACAACGCCATTTGCTGCTTACTCAGCACCAGTGATCAGCGCGCATGCGCCAGGCAGGGGCGTTGTCCAATGTGCTTGCGAGCGTATTCTACCGGGCGAGTTGGCAGACCTGCAGAGGAACTGTCAGCCTCAAATACCTTCTGTAAGTAAGTGTGCACATTTGCAACTGGCTATCTTGCTGTTGATATGCAAGAAGAGCATCTTGCCACAGTCTTACGCGCGCCTTGCGGGGCACTCAGTCAAATGGGCCTTCATTGTTTGTCCCCCCCAGGTTGTAGCCTGATTACCAAAGCCTGCCAATGAAACCACAACCATGTGCAATAATCTAATTACATCCTTGTTGAAGACAATACATGGTATCTAGCAGCCCCATTAGCTACTACTTTCAATTTGTCTACGGTAGCCTATCTACAACATAGCCATGAACATCAGAGTGACTGTAACAATAAATGCAGTGTTGCCAGAAGCTGTTAAAAATAGTGGAAACAAGTGGAAAAATCATTTCTTCAAAATGAAAGGGGGATATAGGGATGGCTTGAAGCACCAAAAAGGAAGAAACAAGGGGTCATTACACAGCAAAGTTGCACAAAGCTACATGACACCATCCCTATATCTTTGTTTTATTGTTTATAAGCAAAGTTTAATATCAAACAATATCAAACAAAGATATAGGGATGGTGTCATGTAGCTTTGTGCAACTTTGCTGTGTAATGACCCCTTGTTTCTTCCTTTTTGGTGCTTCAAGCCATCCCTATATCCCCCTTTCATTTTGAAGAAATGATTTTTCCACTTGTAGTAGTATTGCTGTTTGGAGCTTTACAGTAACAGTTTGAACTGTAGCTATATAGAAAGGAGTCTCAGGAATGTCTAGCTACCACATTTTGTTGCCTCTATTTACAGTGTCAGAAGGACCACAAGATGGTTTCCATGTCACTCTATCCTAGAGCTTTTGGAAATGAATGACAACAAATAATCAGTCAAGAATGAAGAGGTTTCAATTACAGATCTTGTTTCAAGTGCACCGAGGGCATTGGGTTGTCACACAGTGGCCAGGGGATCACCAAAACAGGACCGTCGGCCAAACTTTAGCATGCCAAACCATCACATTTTTGCTGTCAAAAACGTGGATCTATGCTGCAAAAACAGATTTTAGCAGACCAAAAGTCGACCAAATAGCTATAGCTTAAAACTCAGAAGTCATCTTAACACTAAACAAGTCCAGTGCTTCAATAAGTCAATAAGAATTTATAATAATAGGTGTTAATAGCTGATTTATGCATGTTTTTAAGGAGATACGCATGGTGACTGTCCAAACTACGTCAGTATACCATCGGATACCACAATTATTGGACACAACACACAGAGTCATAGCAGACTCACTCATCATGTTGTAGTGTTGTAGCAATTTGTATAATCATTATTACGTTAGCACCTACGTAGTTGTGGGATCTTTCCCACAAAGTAAAAGAACTAGCATGTAATTATACAGAACAATAAACTAACATGCAAAGCCAAGTGGCATACACATAGCTAATGCACTTTACTGAACGCCATCTGTTCCTCAAACTTTCAAAATAATGAAGCAGATAGCTATGCGTGTTCACCTAGCATTTCACATGTGCAGTGAATCACACTCGAGTCACCTCAATCACGTCAGCTATGTTGTTATGAAAGGAGACATAAATGTTTGCCTCGCTAATTGGCTTTCCTTTCTATCAGGTTACACTTCAATTGGTCTTTCCCATACCAGGTGGGCCAGTACCTTCCTGTCACTATAGGTTATCTAACATTCTCATGAACTTCTTCCTATAGCTATTGTATGCATACCTATAGAGTATCATATTGTTTCTGGTGCTAGCCTGTCCCTGCACTTACAGATGGAGCTACATAAATATGCCGAGAGCCACTCACAGTTACAGTCGGCAAGGAGCTTTAGCTACACAGGAATCAAATCGCCCTTGTTTTTGCAAAGTGCGAAAGCAGCTTGTGGAGATGAATGTGCGGCTGGTAAATATGGCCGCGGTTATTGCACTGGCTGGACTGCTGCTCTTCCCTGCTGCTCATGCTCAAACAGGTTTGCTATATTATCATAGCAGTAAATAATTGGCTATGTATAGACATGTGGAGATTGATTACATGCTGATGCGAGCCACTGGCAGTCCGACTCTGACTGAGTGGTGAGTGCCGTAAAACAAGCCAACGTCATGCGACATTACACCAATCGCCGATTATTTTAGCCAAAATTGTGTAACTATTCGGCATTTTTAGCATCTGGTGTCGTCGTGTGACATGATTTTGGTGTGGAACCGCTTGAGCTCTTGCGTATAATGAAACACCCCTGTCGCCGGTGAGGGTCGAGAGGAACTACTATTACTATGGCTTAATCTACTAGGGTGCTTCGAGCCATCCCTATATCCCTTTCGGTCACAAAATGTTGTAATTCTAGAAAGGTCAATAAAACTCGCACAATTGTGAACTTTGACCCGGTAGGCCGGCGGCATTGCGGCATTACCTCGTAAAAACACCCACGCATCCTCAGAAGTGGTCAGTCGGCACTTGGATGTGGAGGTCGGAGCTTTGATGTTGCTTGCAACATGCACCATACACAGAAGGGACTTGTTTCCACTATTTTTTAAGTGTACTTGCTTGGTATGAAGGCACTGCATTTTGTCGTTGAGAGGTTGACCATGTAACTGCAGGGAAAAGTGGAAGCACTAGACGCTATCATTTGTAGTGACATGTAGTTGGGTATACCTAGGCAGGGACACTAAAACACTGAAGATCTAGCATAGTAACCAATGGCTAATGGGCTGCTGGTAGCAGGGGGCTGTACAGACATAATACACAGTAATTAGGTTTTGGCATCTTTAGATACAGTTGTGGTTTCATTGGCAGGCTGAATGGGCAGGCTTTAGTACATTGCTGAGGTATAATATACTCGCGGTCTCCACGCTAGTTGGTCGCGGAGAGTCTGACACGGGCTAGCTACACTATAAGATAGCATGCCGAAGCGGGAGTCAATACACGGCCTTCGTGGGTGACTTCTTGTGCCTCCGCAAGCAAGGGGATCGGTCGAGGGAAGCAGGTGCGAATATGCATATTGGCCTTTTCGCTTGTTTTCACGGCATATCTCTCGAACGCAGTCATTTCAGGAAAATCGCCCTTTTATTTTTCAGGTTTGCGTAGTTCTGAAGACGTTGGTATTGCTCATGGGCCGCCTCGTAGCCTGTAGTGCGAGAATAGCTGTTGACAGACAGACGGACACACACACAGACCAAGTATCGTAACCCTCGCTGTGGGTTAATAAGAGTGGGGATAGTTCCTCTTGCTAGAGGTGAAGCCTGTGTCTACCAGCCAGCGGTTCCTCCCTGCAGAGACGGTGGAGAGGTACAGTGTAGTGTTGCCACAAGTCGTCGAGAAGGACCCAGGAGAGGAAGTGAGCACCATGCGAGATCAGAGCTGCCAGGATACTCATTGCTCGTATTCTGTTATCCACAGTTCTTTCCCAAGTCCCTGACAGTGGTTTTAGCCACGGAAGAGTGCAACTTTACTCTGAAGTTGCAGCTGAATGGGTAAGTATTGGTACCTAGCAATGAAGGCTGAGCACCCTAGTCAGCTGTTGTACCCAGGCAAGGGTTTATGGAGCTCTTTTTTCCCACTGTGAAGGGTTCTCATACCACGAACGTTCAAGTCCCACTACTTTGATAAAAATGGCAAAGAAGTCATTGACAAGGTGAGACGATTGATTGATCATAGCCTTGTTTCCAGGCCATTTTTGTGGTGTAACGAGACTAGATCTATCGGTCACCTAGACAAAGGGAGGGGCTGGCGTATTCCAACCACAAGCCAAGAGACTAAGTTGGACAATTATACTGAGCTGTTTTATAGCATCAAAAACAGCAACATAAACACATGGCACTTAATAAACTAATGAGGGGGGTAGCAAAAATACCACTTACAAAGCATCTCATGTCTCTCATGAATTTTGTTTCCCAATGCTCTCCACTGTGTTGCAGGGTCGTACCAACTGCTTCTACCAGGGTGAGGTGTCGGAGAGACCAGACTGGCAGGTCGTGGTCAACCTCTGCAAAGGACTATCGTAAGTCCGAGGCTAGGCACTTACAATCAGATCTATGAAGTTGTAAACACTAGCTCTTATTATGGCTAATACAGAAGAAAATGCATGGTGCATGTCTTTCAGTACTCTACACAGTGCAGCGCTAGAGCATGCATTAGAAGTGTGGGAAAATACATCAAACTTAGGTTAGTAGTCAGTAGTGTCGCTACATGGACGTTCTCGGCTTTGTCGCTTAGTCCGGTGGCAAGCGAGTAGCTGTCCCAAGCTCGCCTGAAGCGCTTCCACTTCTCCCCTGCCTGATCGCTGTGAATCTCGAGTGGTGGGGGCGGTAGTGTATAGTTGCCGGTCGCCATCTGTGAATCCGGTTCGATCGTGTTAACTAGGGGCTTTGGGTCTCTCAATCTCACTTCTGACACCATGCAACGAGTTCTGCTGGGTTGTGACAGGCTACGGTGCGCTTGCAGCCTGACCAAGAGTGCACTACATTGATCAGCAATGGCGACAAATTTAGATCACACGAGCCCCCACGTCACCCCATCACGCATGCGTATATTATAGTGATACAACACACAATGGTGATATAACACATCTCTCCTTACAGAGCATGCATTAGACGTGTGGGAAAACTTAGGTTAGTTAGGAAACGTACTAGTGTAGAAGTGTAGGAAACTCAAGAAAGGATACTTTTATTGTGATGTTCCAAGTATGAAGGAATATGGCGTTATGTCTCAATCTGGGTCACAAACCCTTCTCTTTGTGTTTGTGTTGCTATGTCTAGGGGGACATTTGGTGTACATGGCGCAGAAGTAAACCGTGAGGAATTTTATCACATCGAGCCTCTTAGAGGTGACTCCAATACATTCCAGCGTGGAAAAAATCTGATTGATCTGGTTAGCTTACTACAAGTACCACACTAATACAACATTAAAAGCAATGTTAGAGCTACAGCAATTAGCACACTATGGAGAATTCTCATGTTGCACCTTGTTCACTGCAGCTTACCAGACCGCATGCTATCTACCTGGACACAGAGCTCTCGGACAGCAACGGAACTTGTGGTACGTCCGTACATATGTAGTAACTCTATCTATTGGCAAACAGAGCTTCAAAGCTGCGACGAAGCATATCAGTTATAGAAGTACGGCTATTGTTATGCATTATGTGACCATGTGGAGTACCAATAATTGTGTGGGCAGCTGAGCATGCGCATGGTTTTTTACTACAATTATAGGGATAGAAAAGGGGATTTTTTTACTCTGTGTGTGTGTGTTTGTGTATGGAAGATAAAGAAAGGGGAGTGCTAGGGATTGAGTGGCTTTTGTCCGCAGTACACTAATGCGTGGGGGTTTTGAATGCCTCTGCACCACGGCCCGATCACCCGCCCGACCATAGCAACTGCCGGCCCTTCCATGTTAAGTGTCAGGTTGTTGTAGTCTTGTTTCATAACATTGTTAACCCTCGGCGCGCATGGGCAGCGAGGGTTACAGTAGTTGGTTTGTCTGTTTGGTATGGGTTAAGAAGAGAAAGGAGGGGGAGAGTTGTGGGGAACTAGGTGTAGTGACAGAGACGGGGACTTGTCGGCGTCATCAAGGCACCGGGCCACTAGACATACACTCAGGCTGTGCAAGGAGTTACAAACCACAGTGTGCTTCCACATACTATTATTATTTGGTACATGTGCCCACAAAACATAACAGCTAGCAAACCCTGTCTCTCTGTCTTGTTTGTCTGTCATCTATCTAATGCACCAGTCATCAGGGGAGCTCCTCAGCAGATCATCGTGTAGGTCACAGGTTTCGGTCCCTTTAATCTCCCGACCTGTGCCTCACTACCACTGGGGCAGGACCACTCCCACGTAACGGAGTCTGGTATCCGTAGTCCTGTCGGTTTGTCTTGCTAAGCTATTAGTCTGTCATGCTATCGTTCAGTTCGTCCGTTTTTGTAAGTCCTATTCTAGGTTGTGATGGTAGAAGAAGGTAGTATGCATGCACAGGAAGTTTACCTACACCATTACTGCCTTGTTGTGACAAGATTAGACATGATACACATATATACCTGCCTTGCGTCATACCTGCTGGCATCTTCTTACAACCACCACACCGGTACCAATAATTGTGTGGGGGGCTGAGCATGTGGGTGGTTTTTACTACAATTACAGGGATAGCAAAGGTGATTTTTTTTACTCTGTGTGTGTGTGTAAGTGTGTGTGTGTATGTGTGTGTGTGTCGACGCTTATTCTGGCACTACAGGCTACGAGGCTGCCCATTAGTGATACCAGCGGCTTCAGTACTACACGAGCCTGAAAAATGAAAGGGCGATTTTCCTGAAACGACTGCGTTCGAGAGCGACAAACTGGCACGGTCGCGGACCGAGTTTCGTGGCCCAACCCATCAATAAGCGGTGCACAGGCGTATATTAGATGTGATCAACATGGTATGCTGGCTCCACCTCGACCTGAACCGCTTGCTCTGTGTACCTTTGAGGCACAAGAAGCCACAGCATGCTATCTACTACCATAGCTAGCCCGTGTCAGACTCTTCGCGAGCTACTAGCGGGAGACTGCGAGTAAACGCCAATAGCCCAGCCCAGCCCAGCCCAGCCCAGCCCATCCATTAGCGGTACCGTGCATACGCTGTTCGCCGAGGGTTTGCACTTTAGTGCTAGTCATCAGGGGAGCTCCTCAGCAGATCATCGTGTAGGTCACAGGTTTCAGTCCCTTTAATCTCCCGACCTGTGCCTCACTACCACTGGGGCGGGACCACTCCCACGTAACGGAGTCTGGTAAATGTACGCAACCACCGCGTGGAGTATTACCAATAATTGCGTGGGCAGCTGAGCACGCGCGTGGTTTATACTACAATGAAAAGCTCTGAAGTGCAGCGCACTGTGACGCGCACGCGTAAGTAAACGCATGCGCCGTACCACTAATTGATGGGCTGGGTTTAGTTTTGGCTGTTACTCGTGGTCTCTTGCCAGCTCGCGCAGAGTCTGACGCGGGCTAACTACACTACTAGATAGCATGCGAGAGGCGATACACGCCCTGCGTTGCATCTTCTGGTGCCTCCGAGGTACGCAGAGCACGCTGATCGATCATGCTGTAGTAAGCTGTCCCGTCCGTTGTGTATTTGCATATTGGCTTTTTCGCGCTCTAGCTTTGCAACAGAGCGTTTTCGGAGAAAACCGTTCGAAATTTCTGCCCTTCATTGCCCGTTCAGTAGGTGGTATCCTTTGTGAGACGAACGAACACTGGAGAAGTGAGATGAAAAGTAACAGACAGACACACACACAAAAAAAATACCCTTTGCCACCCTCCTGCATTATTAACCCTCGGCGCGCATGCGCAGCGAGGGTTACGGTAGTTGTCCCGTAAGTGTGTCTGTCGGTCTGTCAGTCTGTCCGTCTGTCATTCTGTCTGTTATACCACGTTTTCTGCCACCGCGCGCACGAAATCAGGTATAGAGCGATATGATCGGGTTCAGTGCTACACTGGGTTGATTTTAAAAAAGGCGATTTTCGTAAAACTACTGCGTTCTAAAGTTATGGCGTGAAAACCAAGTGAACAAGCCAATATGGTAATTAGCACAGGCTTACCTCGACTGCGTCCGCGCGCTCTGTGTATCTTGAAGGCACAAGAAGTCACAACGAAGGGCATGTATCGACTCCCGCATGCAATCTATTACTGTAGCTAGCCCGTGCCAGACTCTCCGCGAGCTACTAGCGCGATACAACGAGTAAAGAAAAGAAAAGCCCAGCCCATCAATTAGTGGTACCGCGCATGCGCAGTTCGCCGAGGGTTTGCACTTTAGTCCTTTTCATTTTCTCTGAATGTGTGTGTGTGTGTGTGATAGGGAGCAGCCAACATAACACAATAGTTATGGTGGAGTTGGTCAACCATACAAACGATTGTTTGTACACCAGATTCCTAAACTATATCGTCCAGTGAGCACTTCCATCAGCGAAAGTCACATTGTAATGAAAAGCACTGAAGTGTCGGCGCATCGTGACGCGCACGCGCAAGTAAACGCATGCGCCGTACCACTAATTGATGGGCTGGGTTTAGTTTTGGCTGTTACTCGTGGTCTCTTGCCAGCTCGCGCAGAGTCTGACGCGGGCTAACTACACTACTAGATAGCATGCGAGAGGCGATACACGCCCTGCGTTGCATCTTCTTGTGCCTCTGAGGTACGCAGAGCACGCGGATCGATCAGACCGTGGTAAGCCGTCCCGTCCGTTGTGTATTTGCATATTGGCTTTTTCGCGCTCTAGCTTTGGAACGGAGCAGTTTCAGAGAAAACCGCACATATTTTCTGACCTTCATTTCCCCGTTAAGTAGGTCGTATCCTTTGTGAGACGAACAAACAGCCGAGAAGTGAGATGAAGAGTAACAGACAGACACACACAGACAAACCCAACTACTCTAACCCTCGCTGCGCATGCGCGCCGAGGGTTAATAACCCTCCTCCACATGTCACAGTATCGTACACTCTACCCTTGCCATAGTTGGTCAGTGAGTGGTTTGAAAGTGTAGTCACAGGACAATCTTCTCAGTTCAGATCTTGAATACGCACATAGAGTGTGTTTGTCCCGTTTGAAACTTAAGACATAGCTAGTGCTTTGTTGAATCAGCCCAATGTTTTACAATGGTTGGAATAAGATGCCAGCAGGTATTAGAGCGTCGGTAGACGCTCTATATAGGGATGGCACGGGTCAAATCTCATGTGATCCGCATACAAAACGCCTCATAACTCGGCGAGAATGACTCACTAAGCTTCAAAAATCACTAGCAATAGTATACGGGCCAATATCTAGCTGTACATGTGCCCAAAAACTTGATACGTGCCATCAGTTCTTCATGCGAGAATTCGCTCATACGTGATTTTCCGATTTTCGTGTCATCATAATCATCATACTAGTGGAAATGCTTGGCATTCTTTGGGCGAGCGGAACGAGCCTTAAGTGTACCGTAGCATTAGGGAGAAATATTTTTAAAAGTTTAACAGAACAGTAAATCGACTCCTGCCAGATTTCTTCCTCAAACTACATCACCAACAAGGATTTCGTCCAGGGTGTGTGACTTAACCAACCGGAACTATATTGTGGTAGAATTAGGAGTACTGGATCAACCTAAACTAGCAGTACTGGGTTTTAAAGTTAAGTATAGCTATTTTCCACGTTAGCATCAGTACTAGTGCTGAAGCTCCCAGATCACACCACGAGGAGGTCGGAGGGATAGTGGTCCGCGTGAAGCGTGAGGGTGTGTGTATTTAAGATGTGAAGAGCATGTGCATAACAGACATACATGAAAGAAGACATGTTCCTTACCAGTGCCCAGAACAATAATGTTCTTCACCAGCTTGACCAGAGTTCTCATAGAGGTATGATCCCTCAACATTGCTGCTCCTTCAGAAGTTGCCCTGGGGAGTAGTTTTATCCATGCCTCTTCACCAGAGCAGCAGAACAGTGGTCTTTTCAGACTTTCTTCACCCTGCTCTGGGGGTGGACTAATAATAGCTCTTCGTCAGGTCTTTTCACAAACTGGACTTTCTTCACCCTGCTCTGGGGGTGGATTTCTCCAAAATGTCTTCACCAGCCACCAAGAGAACTGAACTCTTTCACCAGTTGGTCTTCACCCTGTTCTGGGCAATGGATTTGGGTAGCATTTCTTCACCAACCACCCAGAGCACTGGACTTCATTACAAGTTATAAATATGCATCTGGAAATGAATGTAGAGGTGAGCATCACACGGGCTGACTTGGCGAGGCAGATGACTGCCTCCAGTCCCCCTGCATCATTAGCTGGGGCCTTGGCTGCATTGGGTCCAGTGTGAACACTGTCTTGATGGTGGCAATGGGCTGGCTACTGGTCTGGAGCTGAGCAACATTGTACTCGACCACAGCTTCAACAGTGGGGATAAGATGAAGGGCAGCGGAGAAGGGAGAGACATCCTAGACTCTAGCTGGTGTTCGGGTCATGAGGTGGTTCCAGTCGGCCACTGTGACTTTAGAGGGGAAGGAGACGTATGCATTCTTTCTAGCAGTCTGAGGATGTCTCGGAACCTGACTTGCTCCGGGTCCAGGCCTCGGTAAGCAAGGAGATAGCAGGTCTGAAGAAGAAGAAGATGAAGAATATTAGTTGTTTCTTCGGGTAAACAATTCATAACAAATTACGGAACAAGTTGCAGTCATGATTATTTCACTGAACGTCTCCAGGTTCCACGGGGGTGTGCAGGGCCATCAAGCGATCCTTTCTTAATTGTCGCAAGTCCCTACGGTTGATCTGTTAGCTCCACCGTCGGTGGTAGACACTGAACGACGCCATTTCCTGTTAACTCAACAGCACGCGGTTTGCTCTGTAGTCCTTACTGCTTTGTGGTGTGTTTCAGTGTCCCTGCTTATCCAACTTCATTTAGCTCTATACAAAAGCTAGTGCATGATGGTTCTGTATAGTCAGAGTGGTTCATAAAATAATGGAAACAGAAAAATCTTTTCTTCAAAATAAAGGGGGATATAGGGATGGCTCAAAGCACCATAAAGGAAAGAACAAGGGGTCATTTCACAGCTAAGACACACAAATCAACATGACACTATCCCTATATCTTTGTTCTAGTGAAGGGACCGAAACCTGTGGCCTACACAATGATCTGCTGAGGTGCTCCCCTGATGACTGGTACTTATACAAACAATGCTATGAAACAAGACTACAACAAAACCTGACACTTAACATGGAAGTCGCCAGTTGCTACGGTCGGGCGGATGATCGGGCCGTGGTGCATAGGCATTCAAAAACCTCACGCATTAGTGTACCGCGGACAAAAGCCACTCAATCCCTAGCACTCTCCTTCTTTATCTTCCACACACAAACACATACAAACACCACACACACACACACACACACACCACAGGCTCTCACCCTGGTGTTCACGACCATCATCCCACCATTGATCTCTCTGCTGAAGAACGCAGCAAACTGAGGGTACTTATGTATATTGATGAATACTCTCTGATCATGTGTGCTTTAAGTTGTGTAATGGTGTTTATTTGGGAAAACGACCAAGGTCACAACAGATAAACCTTGCTATCAAGAAACATTATGAATAAAACAACTCTTTTATATTCATGGAAATATATGGAGGGGGATTTTCATTTTATAGAGTCGTTCCTATATTATTGTAGTCCAGTCATTCATATGGAAATCCACACTTTATCTGTAACTTTCATCATGCATTATCCGTTACTATGCTGCCAGCGTGTGTGTGTGTGTGTGTGTTACATGTGTGTATGGTAATGGTAAACTAGGGTACTGCTGCCCACATGACAATTTTCTCATCATACCCTAATACTCTAGGATAACCGACACTTTCTCGTAGGAACAACGAAGGAATTCTACTCGAGTGTCTGAGTAACCAATCTGAGACCCAGCCATTCATTCACTAACATACCGCCTACTTTGTTTTCTCACATTCCATAAATTATATGTATGATGGTCCTATGCGGTTCATTGAACGCAAATCTGTTTCACTAATCGCTTTGGGAAGAGAAGTATGAAAAAAGGCCTGAGCTATGAGTGGGAGAGCACACGTGTCTTTCTTTTAGTGGGGGACTATGGGAAATAGAGCACTAGTTCCCACTGACTGAACTTGACTGACTCTACTTATTGTGACTTCATTGCCCATTATATCTCTTTCTCTCTGGGTGCAGGCAAAGAGACAGTCTGGGCAGCAGTTTCTGTTTGTGGAGCTGGTGATTGTCAACGACCAGAGCCAGGTACGTATCTACAACCTGACAATGGCGAAATCCTTTGTGCAAACTTAACATTAGCTATGCAACACTAACCGCATTATAAATGCTTCTGGTTCATATGTAGCTGGAAAGCATCTTTGTGTGTGTGGTACTCTCCATTAACTATAACTATAATCTTCCTTTTTCACATCTGTGTGCAGTTCAATGAGAATGGAAATCTGGAGAACACTGTGATTAGAGCTCTCGATATTGCCAACCAAATGGACACCGTAAGCCACACAACCACCTATGCGTACACTTCATCAACTGTCCTTTTCTTCACAGAACATACTGCTTAGTGTGCTCTAGTGGGAGAAAAGTATTTATGTTTTGAAGGCCCTCCAAATTGTTTAACTCGGTCATATTTTGTGGGCGGCAATCGTTTTTCATTTACATGAAACAATTTTTGTAGTTACAACCGAATCGCGACAGTTTTCTTCCTTTAATGTTTTTTGAACAGCAAAGATATTTTGTTACATGCTGTGGCCTCTATCCCCGCCATCTGCAGCTGTTTCGTGTGCTGAATGTGAGAATAGCGCTGGTGGACGTCATCACCTGGAACGCGGGGAACCAGATATCGGTCGTCAGTAATCCAGAAACACTCCTCAACAACTTCAGGACCTACAAGCCCCAGATCACCACCCAGCACGATGCAGCCATGCTTCTCACGTGAGAGAGTCATCATACAGTACAACAGATCACCAGACTAGATTTGGGTGAAATAGCATGTGTGTATAATGAAATGTCTGGCCAACCCTATTCGAAGTGGCATGATCGAGTGGTCCAGGCACTAAGGTTTGGTCTGAATTCCGTTGCTACCCTAGCCATTGATTTTTCAGATGCGTATATGCATTTCCTGTGAGTGACATGTTGACTATCTATTTGCTGACCCAGTTGCTTCGATCAGTCACTTGTTATAGTCATGCTCTTTGCTCGGTGTGTACTGAGTTCTTTGGAGATGATCTCATGCCAAACAGCTCGAAGCACAAACACTCATTGTAATATATTCCTGTCCCCTTGCCTTTCTCTGCAGTAACGTTGACCTGGACGGTTCCACCATTGGCATAGCCTTCCTGAGGGCCACGTGTGGGTCCAGTGCTGTCGGAGTCACCCAGGACACTAGGCGATCTGTGGCCGCCGTGGGCGCCACCGCCTCACACGAACTGGGTCACAACATGAACATGGATCACGACGATGCCAGTGAGTCGTCTCTCGCCTCATCATCACACTGTCAGCTAGACAGTTCCTCTCTGGAGATCCCAGAATGCGACTTTCAACTGTTTGTATGTATTGAGAGTAGGGATCTAAAGTGGAAATGCAATTAAGTATAATATATATCTCAAACGTGAAGTTGTTTATGAGGTGTATGACATACTGATTAGTTTACTGTCTCGTCTTACACCTTTTCTCCGCGCTACGTACTACAGGCAGTTGCAACTGCTCCGATGGGACATCAAGGTGCATCATGGCCGCTACTATCACCTTCAACCCCCCGACTCGCTGGAGCCAGTGCAGCATCGACCAACTCAACTCGGGGTTCACAGGCTCCAGAAACCTGGATCGCTGTCTCTTCAACGAGCCGACGATGGTCGTTGGAGACCCAGTCTGTGGCAACGGGATCCAGGAAGACGGAGAAGCATGTGACTGTGGCTCTCCACAGGTTAGAGAGTTAACACAGCTCTCTAGATACACAGTGATAATGTCTGCCTGATGTAGTGAGGCCAGGTCACTTAGTGAATGTGATGTGAAAGAGCAAGGCTTGTTACATAACCATCGGTGTGCATGCGCAGCAGTAGTTGTGTTGTTTGCCTTTGCTTTCCCTTGACCTCATTGATAACACATGCACAGCATGGGTTAGAGTACTTAGTTTATCAGAGTTTGCATGTCGTACCCCCCTCCCTCCCTCCCTTCATCCATTCAGGAGTGTACCAACCAGTGCTGCAATGCCAACACCTGTCAGCTAGCCTCGAATGCCGAGTGCTCCTCTGGGACCTGCTGCGACATCGCTACCTGTCGGCTCCGACCATACGGGACACAGTGTCGCTCCAGCAGCAGTTCTTGCGACATCGCCGAGTACTGCTCCGGGGGCACGCAGGACTGCCCACAGGACCTCCATCGCAGAAACACCACCACCTGTAACAGCGGGAACGACTACTGCTACGACGGGACCTGCCAGACGCACAGTGATCAGTGCCAGTTTCACTTTGGTATGTTTGTATGTATGTCCCAGTTTCCAGAGTATTGAAAGCACTGTTTGTGTGTAGTAATATAACACAACTTTCCTTGTATTCCTCCTTTCCTACTTTTGTGTGCAGTAAATTCTTGTACATAGTACAGTGCATACAGCACTGTGCCCACATGTTCCAGTTTGAGAAAAACTGCTTTTCCCACATCCCTTCCTCCTCTGCCCCCCAGCCACCACGCCTGCTGACAGTAGCTGCTACTCAGTACTAAACACTGATGGAACGGAGGGCGGTAACTGCGGCTACACCCAGACCGCCTACATTGCATGTACTCCGAGGTGGGTGGTACAACTCTTAGGGTTGTTTCTGGGACCTGAACAAATCATGAGAGGGATTAACTGCACTGAGTTAACTATGTGCCCCCCTTTATTTATTCTCTAAGACCCATTAGCCCCCCTCCTCCCTCTTGCCCCAAAGAAAACCCTACCTACTATATATACATGTAGTGCAACAACAGATTGTCTCTGTCTCTATTCACAGCAATGCCAACTGTGGGATGCTGTTCTGTGACCGGAGTGGAACGTATCAGAGAACCGCCGGCAACACTTTCGTCAGAATAATCACCACACAAATTACGACATACCATTTTTTGCAGGTGAATTCCAATACCTCAAGACCACTAACATAATGCATCCTCATAATATTGTAAAGACCTCAAAACTTACTCTGCTCGCTCGACGTTATAGCAAAGTTTTTCACAACAAAGACGATACAGTATACCATTGAGTCAGGTGCTTGATTGACTGATTGGTTAACCATTCCCTTTATCCTGTGTATATAGGGGGTTCTCTCCACTGCCAGGGACGGACATCATGAATCCGGGCCTAGTAGCCGACGGGACACGATGTGGCAATGGACTCGTAAGATTATAGCGTCTTTAAACATATTGTGTCTCTTGTAGAAATGTCCATAGATATTGTCCAGCGTGTAGAATTATGGCCATACGGTATGTATGTACATGTGCAGAAGTAAGCATTATGCCCTTACAGTGTGTAGAAAGCATAATGCCCATGCTGAGTGTAGTCCCATACAGTGTGTCTGTGTGTGTTCCTTGGTCGGTCACAGCTAGCTCCCCTCTCCCCCCGCTGCAGGCCTGCTATTCCCAGCAGTGTATTTCGGTGGGTAATCTCCCAACACTGACCGGCATCCCTGCCTGCCCCACCAGGAACGGACAAACCTGCTCTGGAAATGGAGTATGTTCACCCAGACTCACGATTGTAATACGTTGTTGGAGTCTGCGACTGTTGGAGCATATACCTGTAGACTTTATACAGACAACCCCTTCTTGAAAACATTACTGCATGGGATACTGCTATAGTCAAGTAAAATACTTGAGCCTTGAAGGCTAACTGCACATACGTTGTAGATGATGCTGTGTACTTACAGATATGTAACAATCTCGGAGGATGTTTCCTGCAACATCGGCTTTACTGGCAACGACTGCAGCTCCCCAATATCAGGCCCAGGTATGATACCTACACTTACCCACACAGATCTTACCTTTATCCTGTCTCAATACATCTTCTACATACATTTCTTATGTCACTATACTGTGTCATCACCTTCCTTTAGTGCCTGAAGTGACCCTCGAAAGAATGATCTATGAAGTATATGAGGACAACACAACTGTGTCTTTGTGTGTTGAGCTTAAATCCAACCTAGAACGTGATCTTGAGGTTCATCTCTATTTGTCGGGAGTCACTGCCACTGGTAACAGAGGCATTTGCTGTGATGCCTCAGTAGGTGATTGTTTCTTGCAGCTGGTACAGACTTTGATGGAACATCTCCACTGACGCAAACCTTTGTCAATGGATCAACTGTTGGAGACAGAGTCTACTTTGACATTCCAATATTTGATGATGATATTGTGGAAAAGGAAGAGTTCTTTTCGGCTTTGCTTAATGCAGATGCGAAAATACACACAGAAATTGCATTTGTGCAAATAACAGACAAGGACAGTGAGCTAGAACAAACTACCTGTTACCATCTTGCATTCTATGTTAACCTCATTGCAGCTGCCTGTGCCAACTTCTCACAGTCAGTGTATGAAGTGAAGGAGAGCAGTGGGTCTGTAGAAATTTGTGTGGATGCCGATGGTATTCTCGAAGACTACCTGACAGTCTATCTCTTTACCATTCCCGGTACTGCCACTGGTAAGCCTATACAATTCTTCATTGCGTATTCTTTCAGTCTTCTTATTCCTCTCCTGTAGCTGCTGACTTTTATCCACTGAGTGAGAGCCTCACATTCCGCGATGGAGGGCGACATTGTGTGAACATCAGCATTGTGACTGGAGATGCTCTGGAGAACGTCGAGAAGTTCTCAGTCGTTTTGACTACTCGGGATGAGCGCCTTGAAATAAAGCGCTACTATGCAACAGTTTATATTGTTGAAGATGGGAGTTAGTTGACCAATGCTCCATCAATGCATCATTTCTTGTCTCAACCTCTTTTCTAATAGCAACCATTACTGTGTGTGATGGTATAAAAATTAATGGAACTAACTTTCCTTACAGCTGTCATAATTGGCTTCAGTCAGAGTGTATATCAAGTGGAGGAAGAGGATGAAAATGGAGAAGTAAGCATCGTTGAAATCTGTGTGGAGGCTGGAGAGCTTGACAGAGATGTGGATGTCTATGTGACCACAAGTAGCCAGACTGCTATAGGTGAGACAGACTCACACAGGGTTGAGATTTTTCACTCTTCCTTTGTCACCTCTGCAGCTGGTGAAGACTATTCTGATGTCCTTGCTCAGCTTAGAGTGCTGAAGTTTAAGTTTCAGCGAAGAAGGAGATTTATTGGTAGCATCACTGAGGAGCAGTGTTTCAATGTCACCATTCTGAGCGATCCTTTCGTGGAAGAAGACGAAGTGTTTTTGGTTCAACTGTCCACTGATGACTCTGGAGTTGTACTTAGTACGGAAGAGGCTGAGGTTGTCATTGTCGACAATGACTACGGTGAGCATTGTCTACCAATCTCTAAATCTGTTCACTGCTGTTATCACTTTTTACCTTCAGTCATTGCTCAAATGGAACTGGCTGAATATAATGTGTGTGAGGGTGTGGGAAGCCTGATGGTGTGTGCTGCTGTCACTGGTGGGACTGTGACTTCCTCCTTCACTTTCACTCTTGCAACAAATCCAGGAACTGCCACTGGTATACATACACCTTAAGGGTGTTGTTGATTTATCCTTGGCTTTTACCTGAATGTTGTTGCAGCTCCGGAAGACTATGAAGATGTTAGTGTAGAGGTTGTGGGAGAGCAGATTCCTTGTCTGAGCATCACCATAGAAGATGACATGGAGAGGGAAAGCAGTGATGAGACCTTTACTGTTGTCTTGAGCACATCTGATCCCAGTGTCATTATTGTCTCACCAAACACATCTACTGTTACCATCTATGACAATGAAGGTCTGCCACTATAATACAGCAGCTCATCACTCAACCCTGCCCTGTGTGTTCCTCATAGAGCCCAGGATTGAATTCATCAATAATACTCCAGATTCTACTGGTTTCAATATAAGCTCAGAATTTCAGATAGAGGGCTGCATCAATCAGACAATGTGTACCATACGTCAAACTGGAGAATCTATTGCCTGTGAGCCACTCTGCCTATTTCATTTTCATGTGTCAAAGTGTCTATCTCTGCTAGGTGAAAATTCTGTGTCCTTCACACAAGAGCGAAATGGTGCTCGCACTCTGTTTATTACAGCCAGTGGCTTCTGTGGAAACAGTCAAACACTGTCCCGTATTCTTCGATCTGGTGAGCCAATGGTGGTGTATATACAGGGTAATGTTGATAGTTGTGGTTTCTCTCGCAACAGACGTCTCAGTATGTGATGTACATCAAATCAATGGAGGGGTAGAGCAAGCAACTGTAGATGGGAATAGTGCAACTGTACTGTTTGAAGGAACAGGTCCATCTGTTGACAATGTTGTCACTGATTTTGGGCTCAGCATTAGAAGGGAGAGTGCTGGAGAGTTTGAGAATATCGTGACTGGCCTCATGTGCTCTACAGCAGCTACTCAGGCTCCCTCTCCATTTACTGTGACATGCTCTGTGGATAATGGTTGGGCTATAGCTATCACCACAGTTCTTCTTGTTATCTATTAGCTATCCTATAGTTGGTCATGGAGAGGTGACTGTGTCTGGGTTTGATTCCAGTGGCAAATGGGCCATTGCAGTTCAGCCGATCGAGCCATCTGTTGACAGTAGTCTGTGCCGCAGGCGTTTACAACGAACATTTACTTTTGACATTTTTATTAATTGACACTCTCCGGAGATGTCTCTTAAAGATGCAGAGCAGATTATTAGATTGTAGTTTGTAGCAGATTTTTAGTATTGTATAGTTCCATGCTTTGCTATGTATAATAAATAATAACCAGAATAATGTGTTTTGCATATTATAGTAGCTATGAGCTGCTACAAATGAGGAACTTGCTCTGACCATAGAGCAATTGTGTCTTAGAGAATACATTTCTCACTTATGGACACATGCTCGACCTCGATAATAATACTCAGGTGGCTGCCATTCCATAGACCACGCACCCAGAGCAATGGTCGGAACTGTTAACAAACGAACATACACTACACGAGGTGTCTGTCTCAGACACCTCAACTCACCCCTTCTGCCAGCGACACCCTGCAGCTCCTCTGACGCAATCTGAGACTGGGTCTGTTGTGCGCGCGTGACGGTTCTGCGCGCAGGGGGGTCTGCGCGTGCGCGTGGACGCCGCGATTCAGTTGTTGATTACATGTACATTTTGTTGTTTCCAGTTTTAACTGTAGGTTTTGTAGCTTCTGTAGGTTTACTATTTAGTAAACCCCGTCTACGGGATTTAGTAAACCTCGCCTTTGCAATCTGATCGGTCAATTCAAACCTAGCTCACTCTAAACCCTGCCACTCTAGCCTTGGGACCCTTGGCTATTTATGAGTGTATCACTCATCATGAGGAGTGACAAGGCAACAGATCACGCATAATGCCGAACCTATTTTGCAACACTTCTCCATCGAGGATATGACATTGAGTTCAATAAACAGTCTTCGTATAGGTAAGACGGCAAATTCGAGTGTCTTCGTGGTTCTAAAGCCCGCGTGGGAGGTTGGAATGCGCAATAGTAACCGAGGCGGAGCCGAGGTTTCTATTGCGTCATTCCAACCGACCACGCGGGCTGCAGAACCACGAAGACACTCGAATCTGCCGTCTTACTTGTTAAGAAAATGGATAGCCGTACGGTTGGCTGTAGCTCGCCCGCCTTCAACCTTGGTTGGTAGCAGCTCTTTGAAGAAAGCACCGGGGAAGAGAGTTCTCCCAAGCCGATACCGGGCGCAATCCACAATTGCGTCGATGCTGGTAAGTACTGACTATTAGCGGCGGCGCCTCAACTTTTCGACGGTAGCCCGGCAAGGGAGAGGCCTGCCGATTCCACACCGGGCACTGTCTAAGACTTCGTCGACGATGAGTGAGAATCACTGTTATTAGCAGCATCGCAACTGTTCGAGTCAGGGCCTTGTCTGAGCAGTCTCAGCTCGTGATCGTCGCTTCTGGACGCCCCGGTCTGCGCGTACTGTAAACGGGAGGGTCTTAGTTAGAACTAAGACACCTAACCGCAGGTGTCTTATCCCTAAGAGACCTGGGAGTAGGTGTCTTAGCCCAAAATGAACCTCATTAGCTATTCATTTTCAAAGCATTCTTGACATACCATTTTCTTAATTAAACATCAAGTACACATTGCACATAATCATACGGAGTCCAGTTTGTTGTTTAGCTTGACGCTAAACAGCAGTTAGCTCGGCTTGCTGCATGTTGTATATATGGCCCAAACTATTCTCAAAACTTCCGCTTTAGATGTTACAGTTGGAACTGGCTGAATATAATGTGTGTGAGGGTGTGGGAAGCCTGATGGTGTGTGCTGCTGCCACTGGTGGGAGTGTGATTTCCTCTTTCACTCTTGCAACAAATCCAGGAGCTGCCACTGGTATACATACACCTTAAGGGTGTTGTTGATTTATCCTTGGCTTTTACCTGAATGTTGTTGTAGCTCCGGAAGACTATGAAGATGTTAGTGTAGAGGTTGTGGGAGAGCAGATTCCTTGTCTGAGCATCACCATAGAAGATGACATGGAGAGGGAAAGCTGTGATGAGACCCTTACTGTTGTCTTGAGCACATCTGATCCCAGTGTCATTATTGTCTCACCAAACACGTCTACTGTTACCATCTATGACAATGAAGGTCTGCCACTATAATACAGCAGCTCATCACTCAACCCTGCCCTGTGTGTTCCTCATAGAGCCCAGGATTGAATTCATCAATAATACTCCAGATTCTACTCGTTTCAATATAAGCTCAGAATTTCTGATTGAGGGCTGCATCAATCAGACAATGTGTACCGTACGTCAAACTGGAGAATCTATTGCCTGTGAGCCACTCTGCCTATTTCATTTTCATGTCTTAAAGTGTCTATCTCTGCTAGGTGAAAATTCTGTGTCCTTCACACAAGAGCGAAATAGTGCTCACACTCTGTTTATTACAGCCAGTGGCTTCTGTGGAAACAGTCAAACACTGTCCCGTATTCTTCGATCTGGTGAGCCAATGGTGGTGTATAGGGTAATGTTGATAGTTGTGGTTACTCTCACAACAGACGTCTCAGTATGTGATGTACATCAAATCAATGGAGGAGTAGAGCAGGCAACTGTAGATGGGAATAGTGCAACTGTACTGTTTGAAGGAACAGGTCCATCTGTTGACAATGTTGTCACTGAATTTGGGCTCAGTATTACAAGGGCGAGTGAAACAGAACCTGGAGAGTTTGACCAATGTATTGATCTCACATCAGTGTTTGCGGGCATGCATGTGTGTGTGTGTGTGTGTGTGTGCGCGTGGTGTGTGTGTTACTCTCCATCTCACTTCTCGAGTGTTCGTTCGCCTCACGAAGGATACCACCTACTTAACGGGCAATGAAGTGCGTGCGGCGAGCAGACATATGGAAAGACACATTTTCATAACCCCCCCCCCTCTGCGTGTGTTGATCTGTATAGGTAGGCAATTGGAAAACAGTTGTCAAACAGTATGAACAATCGCCGAAAGTTAATGATAGATTGATAGCGCTTTTGGCTATTCAGTGACCAATAATTGTCCTTATTGTCGTTCCCACAAGGCGGGGTCACATACACGTGCCTGATAATATTATCGTTCTTCTTTAGATGTCTGTACGGAATCACTTTTAGGTGTCTTGTATTGTTGGGTAGCTAATATGAAGGCTAAGTGTTGTGTGATGAAAATCCCAATGAGAACTCATCTGGGGATGAGCTGGGGATGGTGCCGGGGGCAGTGGCATTGCTGGGTACTCTTGTTACCTCTATTTTCATTGTAAGAAGGACAACAAAATGGCTTCAATGTCACTTAATCCTTCTACAACCCCTAAAGTTTTGGGAAATGAATGGCTGCAAATACTCAGCAAGGAATGCGGACGTTTCGCTTTACATACCTTCATTGTAGTGCCCCAAGGTTTCGCACTACGTTGGCTTAGCACCACTGCGTGTAGCTAGCTACTCCCCATCATTGCTCTGCTGGGATGTGTGGTCTTTGGTCCTATGTAGTGTAGCTGTTTATAGTATTGCTGTTTGGAGCTTTGCTGTAACAGTTTGAACTGTAGCTATAGAAACGAGTCTCAGGCTAAGAGAAACTAAACTGCATAAGAGGCATTTCTCACGGAAGGTGACACACATGACACTGTCCACAGTTACCATACGAGGATGAAAACACTGATATTCATGTCTCTGCAAGGCAGCACCTCTAGAATGTCTAGCTACCACATTTTGTTGCCTCTATTTCAGTGTCAGAAGGACCACAAGATGGTTTCCATGTCACCCAATCCTATACACCCCTAGAGTTTTTGGAAATGAATGACAACAAATAATCAGTCAAGAATGAAGAGGTTTCAATTACAGATCTTGTTTCAAGTGCACCGAGGGCATTGGGTTGTCACACAGTGGCCAGGGGATCACCAAAACAGGACCGTCGACCAAAGTTTGGCATGCCAAACCATCACATTTTTGCTGTCAAAAACGTGGATCTATGCTGCAAAAAACAGATCTGTTCCAATTTTAGCAGACCAAAAATCGACCAAATAGCTCTAGCTATAGCTTAAAAGTCAAAAGTGGAACAAAGTCATTTTAACACCAAACACCTAGCTGCACAAATATGCATGTTCCGTGCTTCAATAAGTCAATAAGAATCTATGGGGTTAAGAAATTGGTGCTAATAGCTACTTAATACATGTTTATTTGTTATTTAAGGAGATACCCATGGCGTCAAAACTACGTCAGTACACAATCGGACACGATCATTATCAGACACAACACACAGAATCATAGGAGACTCTCAAAGTCGTCATGTTTTTTGTTGTGCCATCATTTTTATTATGTTAGCACCTACGTAGCTTTTAGATCTTTCCCACGAGGTAAAAGAACTAGCATAACTATAAACTAACACACCGAGCGAGTGGCATACACATAGCTAATGCACTGAACGCCATCTTATCCTCGAACTTTCAAAATCTAGCTATGCGTGTTGACCTAGCATTTCACAGGTGCAGTGGATTGCACTCGAGTCTGGCAACCTAAATCAAGTCAACTATGTTGTTATGAAGGGAGACGTAAACCTCTGCCTCGGTAATTGGCTTTCCTTTCTATCGGGTTACACTTCAATTAGTCTTTCCCAATACACCAGGTAGGCCAGTACCTTCCTGTCACTATAGGATATCTAACATTCTCATGAACTTTTCCCTATAGCTATTGTATGCATACCTATAGTATCATATTGTTTCTGGTGCTAGCCTGTCCCTGCACTTATATACAGATGGAGCTATATAAATATGCCCAGAGCCACTCACACAGTTACAGTCGGCAAGGAGCTTTAGCTACACCGGAATCAAATCGCCCTTGTTTTTGCTAAGTGCGAAGGCTGGTCGGTCTCGGAGGCAATTTGTGGAGATGAAAGTGCTGCTGGTCAATATGGCCGCGGTTATGGCACTGGCTGCTGGACTGCTGCTCTTTCCTGCCGTTCATGCTCAAACAGGTTTGCTTGCAGTAACTGGATAAATTTTGATGGAGTAGCCAGCTATTGCGACCGGTAGCCCGAGCTTAGTCTAAACATGGTGATCCACAACACAGTGAGGTGAGCGGAGTGAACGCCTTGCTTAGAGTGTTGCCACGTAGCTATACGTGCAAGCGTTGCGCCGCAGCATGGATTTTGCACTGGTTGACCATGGCCCCACAATGACGCGAAAGTGTATGGCTATATTGAGGGACTATTCGAGTGATGCATACGTATAGCTTAGCTATAGAGAGAAACAAAGGCTACAGCTGAAAAACTCGTGTTTTCAAGAACCTCGGCGAATACGCGTTAGGACGACGTAATATCCGCGAGTATGGTGTGCGAAATGCTTTGCATGGCTTACGCGCTAACGCTGCTATTTCCGTGCTAAACTGAAGCTCTTTGCTGTTTGCGCTTTAGCTAAAGCAACACGTCTTGTACGGTGCGCCAAATGGGAAAAAACTCGTTAGTGCACGCACGCTTTAGCTTACGCGCTAACGCGATAAATCCGCCTTAGCTTACGCGCCTAAACCATGCTGTCTAACTTTATTTCCGTGCTAAGTGCACCGTGCTAAAGCGATTTGCTTGCTAGTCTATGCGCTTTAGCTAAAACGTTTTTTTTTCAACGCGTCTTGACATCGCATTGCCCATCGCGCATCAATGCTCCATTCCCGGATTTTTTTTCGCGCGGGATACTGCAGAGCGTGCGAACGATTTCCGGGCCCACTAGGTGCATTGGGAAAACTGGCTAAAAACATGTTTGGTAACCAATCAGCGCTCTGGTGTTATTGCGCGCTAACCAACACGCTGCGCATTACAAACGAACCAGTTTTTCAAACACGGGTTGAATTGCGGGATGTCGGAGCGCGATAAGTAATGCGTTGTGATGTTTTGACTAAAGCGCTTAGACGCATTAGACGACCGCGCTTTAGCTTTAGCGAGGTATGCTAGGCGAACACGATTGCGTTAGCGCGTAATCCGTGCACTTTAGCGCGTAAGCTAAAGCGTGCGTGCACTAACGAGTTTTTTCCCATTTGGCGCACCATAAAAAATGAGACGCAGCGATAAATTCGCTTTAGCTTTATAAAGTGCACCGTGCTAAAGCGCTCTGGTGGATAGTCTATGCGCTTTAGCTAAAACGCCGTTTTGCAAAGCGTCTTATCATCGCATTCTTATTGTGCGATGTTTTTAGCGCGCGCGTTTGATATTATGCGCGGATAGTGACGGGAAAGCGGTGGTCTCACTGTTAGCTATACTGACTTACCTGGGCCTTTGTAATAAGGAAAAACGGAAATCAGTTGCGGTTCAGTTGCACGTTTTCCGGGCCCAGGTTATTTAGGTTGGGTTAGCAATCAGCGTTCCCGTGTTGTAGAGTAAGCCACCGATAATCGGACGCCATGTATTCTCGGACGCATTTGTGAAGTCTGTGCAGGACTAGATTGGCTACTGTGTATACCAAAGTGTAGTTCTTGGTCATAAACTGTTGTATAAAAATATTCGCTCTTATCCGAGCTTTACCGTGGGAATGACGTTGCTGTAAAGTTACGATTCGGGCACAGCAAAGTTCGGACAAGGCCATCAAAGGTAGGACAGTCTCCCAAAACGGGAACAGTATGAATGATCCAAGCGAGTTTATGCTCGATTGATAGCTGTACCTTTTGGCTATGCAGCGACCCACAAATGGCCCTTTTTTTGTCTTCGCTATTTTTGCTCACGAAAGCGCAAATAGGCGGGGTCGCGTAAGCCGCGTTTTACGCGAAAAGCAGTTTTCGGCTTGTTTCTTCTAACACACGCGCCGGATGAAGCTATAAAATTTTCTCCTCGTTCTTCTTGCCTTATATTAGATGCCTGCAGCACGATTTCCGTTTTTGTGAGATCTAACTTTTTATTGGTAATTACAAAAAAAATATTATTGGTAATTACAAAAAATTAAAATCTTACAACAACGGAAATCGTGGTGCAGGCATCTAATATAAGGCAAGAAGAACGAGGAGAAAATTTTATAGCTTCATCCGGCGCGTGTGTTAGAAGAAACAAGCCGAAAACTGCTTTTCGCGTAAAACGCGGCTTACGCGACCCCGCCTATTTGCGCTTTCGTGAGCAAAAATAGCGAAGACAAAAAAGGGCCATTTGTGGGTCGCTGCATAGCCAAAAGGTACAGCTATCAATCGAGCATACACTCGCTTGGATCATTCATACTGTTCCCGTTTTGGGAGACTGTCCTACCTTTGATGGCCTTGTCCGAACTTTGCTGTGCCCGAATCGTAACTTTACGGCAACGTCATTCCCACGGTAAAGCTCGGATAAGAGCGAATATTTTTATACAACAGTTTATGACCAAGAACTACACTTTGGTATACACAGTAGCCAATCTAGTCCTGCACAGACTTCACAAATGCGTCCGAGAATACATGGCGTCCGATTATCGGTGGCTTACTCTATATTGCGCGCTAACCAACGCGCTGCGCATTGGAATGTATGTCAGTATTACAAATGGAAAAATCATTTCTTCAAAATGAAGGGGGATATAGGGATGGCTCAAACCACCAAAAAAGAAAGAACAAGTGGTCATTACACAGCTAAGACACACAAATCAACATGACACCATCCCTACATCTTTTATGATCATAGAACAAAGATATAGGGATGGTGTCATATTGATTTGTGGGTCTTAGCTGTGTAATGGTCTGAAGAAGATGACACGCAAATCGAAGAATCGCGTACAAGTCGCGTGGAGAACTGAGGGCGCGTATAAAGTAGTTGGGCATAGGTATAGCTAGCTATTGGCCTCTAAACTATTGCTAGTGATTAACCCTCGGCGCGCATGCGCAGCGAGGGTTACAGTAGTTAACCCTCGGCGCGCATGCGCAGCGAGGGTTACTGTACTTTGGTTTGTCTGTCTGTCTGTTACTCTCAATCTCACTTCTCGAGTGTCTGTTCGTCTCACAAAGGATACGACCTACCTAACGGCCAATGAAGGTCAGAAATTTCGAACAGTTTTCTTTGAAAATGCTCCGTTGCAAAGCTAGAGCGCTACCGCCATTGTATATACTGCTAATGCTAGTCGGCCATTTTTATCGCTGCGGAAAATGCGCATGCGCTTATATTTATATTTTGAACAGGCTCGGGTCCGCTTGCTCTGTGTATCTTGAAGGCACGAGAAGTCACAACGAAGGGCGTGTATCGACTCCCACATGCTATCTACTACCAGACGCTACTAGCGGGAGACCACGAGTATACTACATACTAATAGCAGCCCAGCCCATCAATTAGCGGTACCGCGCATGCCCAGTTCGCCGAGGGTTTGCACTTCAGTGCTTTTCATTGGGTTTGTCTGTCTGTCTGTGTGTCTCTCTGTTACTCTTCATCTCACTTCTCGAGTGTTCTTTCGTCTCACAAAGGATACCACCTACTGAACGGGCAATGAAGGTCAGAAATTTCGAACGGTTTTCTCTGAAAACGCTCCGTTGCAAAGCTAGAACGGGAAAAAGCCAATATGCAAATACACAACGGCTTACTACGGCGTGATCGATCCGCGTGCTCTGCTTACCTCGGAGGCACCAGAAGATGCAACGCAGGGCGTGTATCGCCTCTCGCATGCTATCTAGTGGTGTAGTTAGCCCGCCAGACTCTGCGCGAGCTGGCAAGAGACCACGAGTAACAGCTAAAACTAAACCCAGCCCATCAATTAGTGGTACGGCGCATGCGTTTACTAACGCCCGCGCGTCACAGTGCGCCGAGGGTTTGCACTTCAGTGCTTTTCATTTTTGAGGGCATTGTGAGTCATTCTCGCCCGTTTTGTACGCGGATCACGTGAAATCTGACCCGTGCCGTCATCCATAGAGCGTCTACCGACGCTCTAATATTATGGCTACTAAAGATCAATAGCATTTTAATTCCGTTTCAAGTTACAGTTTCTAAATGTTAGCCCTTATATAGCTACACCAAGTAAAACCAGTCACCCCCTCTTTATCTCTTGTTCAGCAACATTGACGATGAACGAACACACTGTAACTGAAGGAGATGTCTTCATGGGTATCTGTGTTCAAGCAGGTACAGGTTTCGTGGCTCCCTTGGTGCTGAATCTTTTGGCTGGTGAGTTCTTCTTACTACAGTAGCTTGCTATCTCACTCACGAAACAGGTAATCACCTTTCTTACATTACGCACTATTACCAAAAAATCTATTGAAAGGAACACACTTTGTTTAGCAGTGAGGTATGTAAGTTAAAAAAAAATTAGTAGCTATATAACACTAAAATGTGTGTGGACGAAGGTGATAAATGACACTCGAGGTGGTGGCGAGTGCATATATAGCTACCACATAGAGCTTCCATTGAATCATCCCAAGTGCACCACATTATATAAAACATGAAAAGCTAGCTAGTCACATGACTTTTCACCAATCAGCTGGGTTTCTGACTCTCTGTAATTCTACAACTAGTATGTAGAACAGGGCCTACATTTTTTAAAAAGGTGTTCAATATCAATTAGTGTGCATTATGTGATTTAGCTTGACACATCTGACCAGATATAAACTCTCTACGCTGCTATGAAGTGGAACAGAAATTACCTAGTGTGGCTATTTTTCGAGTAATTAATTTGGCATTTACTGACCCTCAGATTAAGCGGGTATTAAAAGCAATGGTGACAGTTACTATGCATGATCTGCTGAAATCCACACCGCACATGTAAGGTTATATAATGTTAGAAGTAGCTGTTATGTAAACAGCCTGCTTGTCCCATAATTGGGCGAGCGGAGCGAGCTCACCTAGCGGGTGGAATTTTCTATAATATATATAATTTTATATAATATGATGCACCGTCCGTCGTAGTTATGTGCATGCACCGATATTACGCGCTTCAACTAATATTGGGTCGGGCCCGGGGGTTCAGTTGACGTCCAGCAACGATATACTGCTTCTGTTCAAAGAGGTAGACAGACAGAACGCCTGGCCGTCGAAAGTCCTCACGACAGAGAGGCTCGTCTTTTTCAGCGACGATTGAGATGGAGAGCGGGAGCGGGCAAGGCAGTGTAGGGCTACACATTACCGTTCCGTTGCTACTTTCTTCTGGTAGTTTCACACCAACATAATACGACAACACCATAATAACTTCTGTTACATTTTACCTGTAGGTACGTAGCTATATTATCGCTAGTAATGATGATGGTTTTATATACTTGTGTTACAGTACACTTAAGGCTCGCTCCGCTCGCCCAAAGAATGCCAAGAATTTCCACTAGTTATTATAATATTATATAGGCTCCCTAACCCGTATAGTTCAGCGAATATGTGTAGTTGGACGCCCTCATGAGTGTGCATGTTACAAATGCAACATCGCTTGCTTTCACTACCTGTAAAAATTGTCACAGAAAGGTATTTTAAGGGTCATACTCTTAATGATACTGCTATGAACTCATTATTCTGCAGACAATGATGATGATTATACCATAATTGAGTCAGCAGTCACCTTCAATTCTAGTGATGCAGTTGGAAGTACAAAGTGCTTTTCAATCAATATAACTGATGACATGATTCTGGAAATGGATGAAACCTTTAGTGCAGTAATACTTACCTCTAATGGAGGATTTATTGGCACTTGTATTGTTACCATTGAGGATAATGATGGTGAGTGGCCACTACCTGGTAATGATTAATAATTTTACTCATAATTAGCTATCATAGCACGGTCAAGTCGATATGAGTGTGACATGATGGCATTAATATGCAGTGAGCAAAACATTATAGGTTAGCACACTCTCAATGGTTAGCATGGTCAAGTTGACAAGAGTGTGTCTATCGGCAGTAATGCTCATTATCTAAGTTAAGTTAGTTTCATAATTAATTCCTCTAGCGATGACATAGATAACTATAGCTCCTTGCTTATAGCTAAACCCTTTATGGTTCTATTAGTTTCTCTTCCTAGTAACTGCATAAAGATTGATGCTATATAGTAGTATTGCTATTCACAGTGTTTGAAAATTTTGGTTCAACATTAATTTTAATACTGGTCTTTAATCTGCAGTGGGGATGCTTGTGTTTGATACTGAGAATAGCACTACTTCAGTAGAAGAGGGAGCGAATGCTACCATCTGTATTCACATCTCCTCTGATGCCAGTGTGCTGGGATTTGACCTGACAGTTACCCTTACTACAGTTAATGACAAAGCCATTGGTAATAATAGTGTTTTGTTTAGCAAAATGACACAAGTATATAGCTGTTATGTTAACTTAGCCTACTTGTCCCATAATTATTATACTAGAAGAATGGTGAACATTGTTGGCGAGCGGGAGTGACCCAACTTGGGATTTACCCACGATGTTGGGGCTTCATATGCGATGCCGTCAGCGTATATACAAGAATGTTTTTGTTTATAGGTGGAGATGATTTCATGCCAGGACCACATGAGATATCATTTGCAGCATACACAAATTTTGCGCTGTGGGGCTGTATCATCATTGAAACTAATGATGATAATATTCTGGAGGGAAATCATGATTTTATCGTGCATGTGGATGTAGCAGCACTGGCAGTGGGAACCGATAATAGAGTGACTGCCAGTGGAGAATTTACAGTGACAATCACGGATTCTGGTGATGGTGAGCAATAATGCTTGCACTGGATGCTGCAATGCTCCTGGCGCCTCTTTGCAAAAAATAATGTGATGTTAGCTACCTCTTAGTCTTCCCACTTGCAAATTTCGACATGCATTCATAATCATTACTTGCACAACTGAAGTGCACTAACTGGCTCTGGCCTTGGCAGACTGGCAGATCATTGATGCATTCATGCAATTCCCATGATGGTGCAAAACGTTTTCCCCCATGCTACACGTAAAACATTTGTTAACCCTCGGCGCGCATGCGCAGCGAGGGTGACTGTAGTTGTTCTGTGCCTGTCTGTCTGTCTGTCTGTCTGTGTCTGTTACCACGTTTTCTGCCACCACCCGCAACAAACCGGCCAAAAAGCGACACCAACAGGTTCAGCGCTACACTGGCTTCATTTCAAAAAAGGCGAATTTCGTAAAAATACTGCGTTCTAAAGTTATGGCGTGAAAAGCAAGTGAACAAGCCAATATGCTAATTAGCACAGGCTTACCTCGACCGGGCCCGCTTGCTCTGTGTATCTTGAAGGCACATGAAGTCACAACGAAGGGCGTGTATCGACTTCCGCATGCTATCTGCTACTGTAGCTAGCCCGTATCTGACTCTCCGCGAGCTACTAGCAGGAGACCACGGGTAAACTCATACTACAAATAGCCATCAATTAGCGGTACCGCGCATGCACAGTTCGCCGAGGGTTTGCACTCTTTTTTTTTAGCAATAGTGTAACATATTATATTATGCAGTGAATGCTGGACTGGGTTCAGCACTTCTAGTCTCTTAGTAGTAGTATGCTTTAGTTAGTTATACTCCTGATGGGTATTATTAACCCTCGGCGCGCATGCGCAGCGAGGGTTACTGTAGTTGTCGTGTGTGTCATTCAGTTATTAACCCTCGGCGCGCATGCGCAGCGAGGGTTACAGTACTTGGGTCTGTCTGTCTGTCTGTGTGTCTGTCTGTTTGTCTGTTACTCTCTATCTCACGCCTCGAACGTCTGTTCGTCCCAGAAACGATACCATCTACCCAACGGGCGACGAAGGTCAGAAAATAAAGGCGGTTTTCTCTGAAAATGCTCCGTTGCAAAGCTAGAGCACGAAAAAGCCAATAAGCAAATACGCAACGGACGGGATGGCTTACCGCGGTCTGATCGATCCGCGTGCTCTGCGACCTCGGAGGCACCAGAAGATGCAACGCAGGGCGTGTATCGCCTCTCGCATGCTGTCTAGTAGTGTATAGTTAGCCCGCGTCAGACTCTGCGCGAGATGGGCAGAACTAAACCCAGCCCATCAATTAGTGATACAAGCGCATGCGTTTACTACTCATCTGGCGCTCACAATGCGCCGAGGTTTGCACTTCAGTCTTTTCATTCATTCCGTAGGTTAAGTGCAGAACTCACTTCTTCGTCATGATCGCGTCCAAAACGGTTTACATACCAGCGGCCGCGGAGGTGTCAGAAAATATGTTGGATGTTCTCTGAAATTTAGGAGTTCAGTAATATGGATGGCCTCCAACTAAGGCGTTTGGCTCACTAGTTAGCTTGGAGGTAAGAATAATCTTATCTATGAACGCTATATGACAAGCACCAGTAGTACAACAATTCTAACCAACGCTGGTGATACCATGCCCCACCCATTACTTATATAATTCTGCTTATATAGCGCCGGGGTTTTTGCACTTCATTGACTTTCTTATTGCTGTGGAGGCTGTTCAATCTTTGGCCGACCCTAACTGTGTGTAAAACAGGATGTAGATATTTTGATTGCTTGAATAATGCGCAAATCGACTATACCTAGCTACTACATTTAGAGTTTAGTGTACCAGTAAACACTTAAAAAGGTTAATTAGCTATGAGCATAAACAATGGAACTAAATTAGGCCTGTTCTGGGTTGTGGTTTAATGTACTTTCCAGGAACAAATTTTCTTACTTTTTAATCTGCAGCGGGAATTGTGCTGTTTGATAGAGTGAATAGCAGTGCTTCAGTAGCAGAAGGAGACGTGGCTACTATCTGTATTACCATCTCATCTACTGCCACCTCCCTGGGATGTGACCTCACAGTTACTCTTACTACTGCTGATGGCAAGGCTATGAGTAAGTTGTAATGTAATAGCATGACCCTTTAATTTTGTTAATATCCTCCAGGTGGAGGTGGTAATAGTGATTACACAGCTGCATCAAATGAGATTACATTAACAGCGGAGACCAATTTACCTGTTAGTGTCTGTGTTATGATCCAGACGTCACAAGATTTAATTCTGGAGGGAGACCACGACTTCAGTGTACTAGTTGAAAATGTAACACCAAACGGAGCACTGACCCACAGTGACATCTTTACAGTCACAATCACAGATTCTGATGGTGGGTACTTCCATCGGCAGTTTTCCTAAGTTGATGTGAACATGTGTGTTGTATTCAATGCAGGTCCAGCCACTATTGAGTTTGAGAGTGGTGGTGCTACTTTGTCTGAAGATAATGGAACTGTTAGTACCTGCTGTGTGGAGATCTCTGGACTGCCAGCAGGAGGACTGGGATGTGATATAATAGTTGAACTCCAGACAGCGGATGTTGGTGGCACAAATGATGCAAGTAAGTGTGTGTATGTTTTTGTGGCTAGGAACATAGAATGAGGTGGCTTTTGTCCATAGTTACTGCCACACATTGAGCTTTTCATATATGGCAGTTCCATGCCTCCACAACAGCACCCACTTCCAGAGGGCCTCTTCTGTGGCAATGTTCTTTCTTGGTTGTCCATTTGCCCCAGGGGAACTCCTCAGCAGATTATTGTGTGTAGGTCACAGTTATTCTTTAATCTCCCGACCTGTGCCTCACTACCACTGAGGCGGGGCCACTCCTTCGGCAGTATGTAATTGTTCTTAGTCTTTCACCATGTCCCGTTTTGTCATGTTTAGTTGGTTTGCGACGTGAAAGAAGCAAATTTACAACAAATTTCCTTCTACATTGTTAGTGATTAAACATTTCAAACCATGTTCGCTGGCTGGGAGCTAGGCATTCACATTTTATTATACAGCTTAGACAAGCATTATTTTTACTTTGCTTTGTGGTGGTATATAGCAGTGGTGTGGAAGACGGGGGTGTCTTACTAGCATACATTGCTTGTGTGTCAGTCACTCACACACACTCATTAACTCGTTTCCCTGATGTGTTTTCTCCACTGCAGCTAGTGGTAGTGATTACACATTATCAGTAACATCAGTGACATTTCTGAGTGGAATGACAATTAACGGAGACACTCAGTGTGCTGAGATCCAGATTGTGGATGACGACATCTATGAAGAGGATGAAGTGTTCCTTGTCTCTATTAGTACAGTTACACCATCCTCTGCTGCTATGATTGGAACACGGTCAGAAGTAACAAACACCATTCAGGACAACCAGGGTATGAGCTAGCTATGTACACAGAACCGACTGAGTTGATGACTGTTCTGATTTCCCTGCCTTTTCAGATGCTATGGTAATATTTGGGAGTATTATGTACACTGTCAATGAAGATGATGGGAGTGTTGATATTTGTGTGGACTCTGGTGTTACTGAGGGATTTGAAGCAGACCTCTCTGTATACTTGACAGCAATGGATGGAAAAGCCAGTTAGTGTATAGATTATCCTGCCTCACAATTGTGTTATTAAAATTCGTTTTTAACACACAGTTGTTCTGAATGATACGCAACTTAGCAGTGTTGACTTTTCAGTGACGTTTATGGATGGCTCGAGTGATCAAACACGCTGTACTCCTATTCCAATAAGAAACGACATGGTTTTGGAAGGCGACCATGCCTTTACTGTGGCCATTGTTGGTGCAGGGACCTCGCCTCATGCTGAAGTTGGTTCGCCATCCTCTACAACAGTTACTATAAAGGATGATGAAAGTAGGTCATTTCTTCTGGGTACAAAATACACTATTTACGCAATTTGCATTCCCATCTTCAAGCCTGCCTACTCTAGAGTAGCCTGCTGTCTGAGTGCTTCAGACCAACTCAGTTGGGGTCTATATAGAATAGGGGAGATAATGGGTCATTGTTATCATGTGTGTAGCTGTCAAACTATATCGGTCCAATCTGCAGCTGGAGCCCTGGTGTTTAATGCTGCGCCTAGCACTGCTAGAGTACCTGAGGGGGACATGGCATCAGTCTGTATTACCATCTCGTCTACTGCCACTTCCCTGGGATGTGACCTCACAGTCACTCTTACTACTGCTGACGGCAAGGCTACCAGTAAGTTCTTGTGTTTGTTCTTCAATTTACTGCAAACACCTCACTTCTGGTGTCCTTAGGTGCAGACAATGACTATACAGCTGGAAAGTATGAGATATCATTTATGGAAGGCGACACTTTTGACCTTATGGGTTGTGCTAATATCCCAACTATTGACGATGCTGTTCTGGAGGGAGATCATGACTTTATTGTCAGTGTCTATGACATCACACCAGATGGAGCAGTGACTGCCAGTGGATACTTTACAGTCACAATCGTAGACAATGAAAGTGGGTCTTTGTTGACACCATATACCTACATAGTGGGCAGTAGCATTTCACACAAATAAAAATGTAAGACACCTATAGGGCTTAAATGAGACTTCACAAAAAAGGACTTAACTCTAGTTGCCCATTCTATACTTTGGAGGAGCCAGACCCTGCGTGAGTGAGCATCCTCTTGCTAATTACCGGGTTCGTTATCTTGGCAGGACATCTCCGCGGCATGCTTCTTTTGGGGAGTATGATTGCGAGCCCCTGTCGTTAGGGGCAAGTCCACCTCAGGTCGGTAGCATGCCCATTCGGGTCATGACATCACATCATGCATGATGGAGACCGTAATGGAAACCCAGTCCCTCCCCAGGTGCATTGGCGTGGTTGGCGGGATGGGAAATCTGACGCTGCGACCAGAACGCGACCGTCTGTCTGAGATTCACCTTGAAACTGACACTGTCGCACGTGGTGCTCGTCTGGGCATGCGCGTGCCGGTGCGTGCGCCTCGTACCGCTTGGTATAACGTCGGCGCGCTGGTGGGGCTGGTTCCTTCCGTTAACTACGTTTAACCTACTGTTACAGTTCATTTATGCAACAATGTGTGAGCTTGTACGCAACAGCAAAGCATCCTGGTACAATGTATAGGTAAACGGTGTAGGGCAGAACAATCAGATGATAAACCAGCATGACTTTAGCTAGGTTCACTCTACGTAGTATTTACCAATACGACCCCATTGCCCAGTAGTTCACAATGTCCCGTTACACCGTGCCCTGTGTCCGCTTCGTGAGCGTATATAATCTTTGGGCAATGTGACATTTTCTGAACTTACCTTAGGATTAATGGGTCCCCTGTCTTTGAGAGCCAGGGATTAACATTACCACCAGTGATACACATTATCAATAGCGGAAAAAACTGTCCTGGGTGTAGTTCATTTGTTTGTTGTGCTTTTGCCTTTCTACCTCGTAGTTTTCACATGGTAAACTTGCTATGCTCTTGCCTTCCTCACCACCTTTGATACCGTGTCATCTTAAGCACACTTATTGTGACCTTAGTTAGCATAGCAAAGAAACTAACCTCTACAGCTTACTAACTTTTACCAATGATGCCAAACTATCAAGTGACTGAATATGCTCAAACCAACCCCTGAGCTGGTCAACTATTGTTCCACAAAATAAGACTTAACACTTTCACACTCATCATTACACAACCTCTATCCCTTGCCTCCCACTGTGCATACTCAATGTGGCAAAATGTATCCAACGCAGGTCCAGCCACTATTGGATTTCAAGCTGATGCTACAGTATTTTCTGAAGATGATGGTACTATTGAATGCTGTGTTCAGATTTCAACAATGTCACTACTGGGATGTGATATAGTAGTCCTGCTTCAGACCATGGAAGTTTGGGGTACAAATGCTGCAGGTATGGGCAGAGCCTTACAGCCCTTGTAATGTTTTATGATTACTTTTGTGATGCAGAGAATGGCAGTGATTACACACTGCTATCAACAACAGTTACATTTGAGAGTGGTAATAATACTAATTTTACGGACAGTCAGTGCATCAAGATCCAGATTGTAGACGATGACATCTATGAAGAGGACGAAGATTTTTTGGTCACGATTAGTACAATTGTGCCCAGCACTGCTGCTGTGCCTGGTCCAGTTTCACAAGTCACAAAAACCATCCAGGACAATGCTGGTAGGATTAGTGTAGAGAAATTTTTAATGGTGGATGTTACTGATTCCCTTACAGATGCTATGGTCCATTTTGTGAGTGCTTACTCATAGAAGTCGATGAAGAGGCAGGAAGTTGTTTATATTTATGTGGATTCTAATGTTACTGAGGGTTTTGAAGCAGATCTCGTTGTGTCTTTCATGCTAATTGATGGAAAAGCTGGTGAGAAAATGTGCACTTTACAAAGTGTGCATTTTAATTGAGTTTATATATCTCTGCACAGTTATACAAAATGACACAGGACTTACTGCTGGTTTTAACCTGACATTTCCGGATGGATCGACTAATCAAACACGCTTAAAATATATATCCATCCCAATCACAAATGACACGGTGTTGGGAAGGAGACCATGACTCACTGTGACTACGCGTTGGTGCAGTCTTCCTCATGCCGAAGTGCTGAGCCATCTTCTACCACAGTCACCATAGAGGAGGATGAAAGTGAGTGAGTGTAAAAAGCTAAGAGCTATAACCACTATGCCATTTCACAAAGAGGTCTGCAGCACCTTTGGTGATCGATAAAAAAAATTCATCACCACTTTCTAATGCCTAAACAGCTTATGCTTGGACTTGCACATGCTTTATGCTTGATTTACGAACAAAGATATTGGTCACTCTGGTAGGTGGGGGCTGTAAAATGTTGTGAGTTTGCTTCCGGGTCATTAGTCTTGTCAACCAGCCACATTATTATAATACACCATCTGCGGGATTAATGGTGAGGGTAGTACCTTTTTATGAAGTTTACTTATGCATTTTAGCTTTTGATTCCACCTATAGCTACCACAATGTTGGCAGAGCCAACTGAATCAAACAAACCGTATATCTGAGTAGAACAGACTGCTATGTCTGGGGCAGTGCTCCTGAGCCGCGTGTCTCGTGTTGGTGCCCAGACCCTCACGTGCTCCCACGTGAAAGAGGGTCTGGTTGTGCTGAATCAGCATGTGTACAGAAATTGCGTAACACGGTGCGATAGTCATGTGTCTAGTTCTCGATCATTTCATAGATCTGCATGCACGCCCAGAGAGAACGCTAAATTTACGTCGCATGATATTTTAAAACCTAGCAATCCGATTGGGTTACCCGTTTTCCGAACATGCTGATTCAGCACAACCGAAATTTGACGTTGTATACCCCAGACCCTCTTTTGTGTGGGAGTACGTGAGGGTCTGGGAATGAGACTATACTGAATCAAACTAAATTGTTAACAGAGTTAGCTATTTCAAGCTTTTGGCAAATTAATGGTGTGAACTAACTCTGCAACAGTCAAAGGAATATCACACCCATAGTCTTTAACAAAATGAGACGGTACCTATAGCTATCATTCCAGATGTAATCACCCGTGCCTATCAAATTCCACATGGAAAAATAATGCTGGCCCAGATGACTAAGTCTTCAGTAGCAGGAGTGAAACTTGGTAGTTAGCTATGTTTTCTACCATCTACGTTTGTGTATAATATTATGTATCATGCTCTGCATGTGTTGTCGTGACTGTGCTGTCGTATATCAGAGAGTCGGTAGACTCTCTATATAGGGATGACGCGGGTGAAATCTCACGTGATCCGCGTACAAAACGACTAAAAACTCGCTGAGAATCACTCCCTAGGCCTTCAAAACATACTAGCAATAGTCTACGGGCACATATCTACCTATACATGTCCCCCAAGACCTCATACCCACCTTCAGTCGTCCACGCGAGAATTCGCTCTTACGCGATTTCACGATTTTGGTGTCATCATATTCTTCTTCTTCTTCTTCTTCTTCTTCTTCTTCTTCTTTAGACCCGCTTTCTCCTTACTGGAACAAGTTGAAGCGCTAATTTTTTCACTGAACGTCTCCAATTTCGCCCGAGGTGTGCACGGACATCAAGCGATCGGTTCTTTCTCGCCGCTAGTCACTACGGTAGATCATGGAGCTCTTCCAAGGTCGACACTGAACAACGCCATTTGCTGCTAACTCAGCATCAGTGAGCCGCGCGCATGCGCCAGGCAGGGGCGTTGTCCACCACATGCGCTTGCGAGCGTATACCAGGCGAGTTGGCAGACCTGCAGAGGAACTGTCAGCCTCCAGTATATACCTTCTGTAAGTAAGTGTGCACATTTGCAACTGGCTAGCTTGCTGTTGATTTGCACGAAGAGCAACTTGCCAGAGTCTGCGCGGTGTTACGCGAGCCTTGCGGGGCGTCCAGTCCATCGGCCCCCAAGGTTTGTAGCCTGATTACCAAAGCCTGCCCATGAAACCACAACCATGTGCAATAATCTAATTACATCCGTGTTGAAGACGAGGTGAATGTGGTATCCAGCCCCTGCTTCAGGCACTAGCAGCCCCATTAGCTACTACTACAGTTACAATTTGTCTATAGTAGCCTATCTACAACATACCCATGAACATCAGAGTGACTGTAGCAATAAATGCAGTGTTGTCATAAGCTGTTAAAAAATAATGGAAACAAGTGGAAAAATCATTTCTTCAAAATGAAAGGGGGATATAGGGATGGCTTGAAGCACCAAAAAGGAAGAAACAAGGGGTCATCACACAGCAAAGTTGCACAAAGCTACATGACACCATCCCTATATCGTTGTTTTATTGTTTATAAGCAAAGTTTAATATCGAACAAAGATATAGGGATGGTGTCATGTAGCTTTGTGCAATTTTGCTGTGTGATGACCCCTTGTTTCTTCCTTTTTGGTGCTTCAAGCCATCCCTATATCCCCCTTTCATTTTGAAGAAATGATTTTTCCACTTGTACAGTTTCTCGCTATGTGGCTGTCATTGTTTATAATATAGAGTTTGGATACTGGGTGTGTGGGGAGAGTTGGCTAGCCATAAAAGACTCTTTAACCCACCGTCCCGGTTCTCAAGGCCGAGCACCCAAGTGTCCTGCTCTCATGTCGTGTCATGTGTATTTGTGTATGTGTGTTTTGTATGGATATTTTGGGGTTTGTGAATATGGTGGTGGTGGTTTTCTCTATCTATCTATGGCTATGAACTATAATTTATGTAAAGGACACTGCTGACTAAGCAACATACTACTTCTCAGTAGTATAGTTGGTAGCAATAATTAGGATCTGGTGAGGATTTATTGAAATGGAATTTCAAATGTATGGACAATAAATAATGGTTCTTAATGTAGATGAAATAATTAAGCATATGGAATGCATGTGGGAAATAAAACAGGGAGAAACTATACAAAAAGCTGGTGTTTTAATTTCCATTTTCCTCTCCAATCCACAGTGGGAACCCTCTGCTTTGATACTGAGAGTAGCACTGCTTCAGTAGTAGAGGGAGAGACTGCTACTATCTGTATTACCATCTCCTCCTCTACTGCCACTTCCCTGGGATGTGACCTAACAGTTACTCTAACTACGGCTGATCTTACAGCAATCAGTAAGCTATAATATTATTGAGGCACATACATACTACTTTTGATATTCAGGGGTCTTGTGTTGATCCCCAAGTTGGTTTCTGGTCATTCAGAATCAGTAAAACTTGTCCTCTCTTCACCTAAAGCCATTACAAAGAGTGGCAGTGAGAACTCAAGGGTATTATGATCTGGCCCTTACCTTGCATTTCAAGACAAAGCTCTCACGTAGACTCCAGGAATGACATCATCAAGAGAGTTCCGGCTTAGTCTCGTTTTGCCACCAATTCTCATTAACATTTAACTATAACTACTGTTTTTTAAAATGTGTATAGCAACAACTACTTAACTACTCGTTACTTCCTGTCCACACTCAGTCAGGGTAGAATAGTCATAAACTGAAAATAATTATGTGTCCTATGGTTTAACAGGAACTCCAAATTTGCTCTTCAAAGTCCCCTACTACACTAAAGCTAAAGTGCCATTGTGTAGCAGGTTTCCTTAGCTTTATATAGTAATTATCACAAATCACAATTTTTTTAGGTGACGATGGTGATTATACAGCAGGACCGTATGAGATAATGTTTACAAACGGCGCCAGTTTCCCTCTTAATGACTGTGTTATGATTCAAACAAATGATAACGACCGACTAAAAGGAAGCATTGACTTTAGTGTTGGAATTGGTGACATATCACCAGATGGAGCAGTGACTGCAGATAAACACTTTACAGTCACAATCACTGATAATGATGGTGGGCTCATGTTCAGTTGTGGTGTGTATTATTACATCATAGTTCAATTATGTGCAATACAGGTATAGCCAATGTTGCTTTGAACGATCCTCAAACTGTATTTTCTGAGAGTGACGGAAATATTAGTTGCTGTGTTGAGATATCCGGACTGCCAGCAGGAGGACTGGGATGTGATATAACTGTTGAACTTCAGACTGCAGGGCTTGATGGTGCAATTAATAATGCAAGTAAGTTGAGCCTGAGTATGCCAGTCCACACTTTCTGTTTGTAATTGTTTTCTCTCCTTTGATTGCAGCAAGTGACAGTGATTTCATCTTAGCATCAACAACAGTGACGTTTCTGAGCGCAGTGACAAATAACGGAAGCACTCAGTGTATTGAGATCCAGATTGTGGATGATGACATCTATGAAAAGGATGAAGTGTTGGTTGTCACTATTAGTACAGTTACGCCATCCTCTGCTGTGACAATTGTAGCACCATCAAGTGTCAATAAAACTCTTCAGGACAATGAGGGTAAGAGTGATGTAACAATAATTGTGGAGTTCGCTACTTTTTCCCCCCGTAGATGCCGTGGTCCAATTTGAGGTACTTACATACACTGTCAATGAAGAAGATGGTAATATTGACATCTGTGTGGACTCTGGTGTCACTGGTGGTTTTGAAACAGATTTAATAGTACTTTTAATGGCAATAGATGGAAAAGCCAGTGAGTATTATAATTTTAAACACTCAAAATGCATACCTATCTTCTTTTTCTTGTCAATTTTACACAGTTGTACTGGAAGACACAGAACTAATAAATTCTTCTATCCCACTAACCTTCCCTGATGGCTCAACAAATCAATCACGTTGTACTAGTATCCCAATCAGAGATGATTCCGCCCTGGAGGGCAACCATGCCTTCACTGTTGAAATTACTAGTGCAGGGTGCTCCCCTCATGCTGCTGTTAATGCAACCTCCTCCACTACAACAGTAACCATTCAAGACGATGAAAGTAAGTTACCACTGTAAAAGAGTCTGTGTGCATGTGTGTTAGGGATTAATCCTTTATGGTGGCATAATTTTGAGCCTAAAAGTCTGGGGATTAGAGGCAGGATTACAGGAATAATACATAAGATTTTCTGTCAGCGTAGATTTATTTGGTGTGCGTTTGTTACGCTACATGTGTACTAGCTATGGCTGAAAGTACTAGTTCAGCATCTGTAGACAGTTGTGCGTAAGGGGCTACAGATCTGTGTCAGTAATGTTATAGCAGAATTCAAGGAAAGTTTAATATTTGTACATTATTCAACATGTTCGTTTTCAGGTAGCCGGCCTCTTGAGCATAATAGGCCGTTTTTCGGGAATTGGAAAATAAAACAAAGCATGATGTATCAATCCCCAATGTGTGTGCAAAGGTGTTTATTTCAACACAGCTATGCTTTTCAAGTTTGATCAGGAAAGAATGCTTGTCTCTCAGTGCTTTTCACCACATCAGAATGTTTTCTTTCCCCACATGATAAAATAATGTCATGTGTGGCCTTTTTATAGCTAACAAAGTAAAGGGAAAAGGATAGAAGAAGGATCTGCTGTGTGTAACTCTCTTTCCTCTCCAATTTGCAGTTGGGTCATTGGTGTTTGATACTGAAAGTAGTACTGGTAGAGTAGAAGAGGGAGA